>JAVKOQ010000156.1:12500-130182 GCA_031835245.1 Balamuthia mandrillaris | reverse complement strand
AAGGAGGTTTTACAAACAAAACATTACATTCAGTTGTTTTGGCTCTGTTACGATCGCACACAAAAGAATAAAACGAGTGAAGTTACCATGCATCAGCACGACCGGGGTGTAGCTTTCGGCATGGCACAGCGTCACCAGCTTAAAGCAACAAACAAAGAGCAAGAATCCACCCCAACACCATACGGCGCGCGTTTGTATCGCTCTTCTCATCGCTCTCTGTATTTGGGCAAGTGAAAATAGTGGCTGAAACAACTGCTTTTCCTTGTTCTTGTTCTTCTTCTCCTTCTCCTTCTCGTTCTTGTTCTATCCCTTCTCTCTTTTATCGTCGCCTAAATTCTTCATTTTTAGCTATTGGACCGAAGGAATACATGGTGGAATTGTTGAATTACATTAATATACAGCAGTGGGGCCACAGTTTGGCGGGTAAGAAAGAAGAAGAAGAACAAGCACAAGAACAGGGATACGGGCAAGAAAGGTTTTCTTAGGTTAATTAATAAACAAAAGTTTAATCAGCACTGAGAACGATGCGAGACATGGAGGTAAACCTGCCAGAGAAATGAGGATCCAGTTGTGCCATCGAAGAGGCCAACTTTCTCCGCCGAGTGATCAGGAAGTAGGCCTCATCATCCACATCCTCTTCTGCGTCACTATCACTTTCATGTTGTTGATGATGGTCTGGGAGTGGAAGATGTTGTAGTGTTCTTTGTGGGGGTTGTTGGTTTGAAGCTGGAGATGTTTCTGTACGTCGCGATCGTGATGGAGAAGAAGGACTGGAAGAAGTAGAATAAGATAAAGGAGAAGCAGTAGCTGCTGAAAGGTTGATCACACGATGTGGTCGTGGTGGAGGAACAGGTTTTCTGGTGCCAGCAATAACGATGGGACCTGAAGAAATGGAAGATATGGGAGGCGAGTAAGGCGAAAGAGGAGCAGAAGGCGAGCTCTCACTGGATGAAGTTAAAGTCCTTCTTTTTCCACCTGGAGAAGACAACGAACGTGAACTCTTTTCGGAGAACGTTTGTTGTTCTTGAACATCGCCTGGGGAAGCGCTGGAAGATTGCCACAACTTGTTTTGTGTCTTGCCACTCTGTTTTCCTTCTCCATCTCTTCCTGACAAAGAAGCAGAAGAAGAAAGACGTTTAGGAGGTGGGGAGAACATGGTCTCGGAAATATCAGAGTCGGTCGGGTCGCCTTCAAAGATGAGGTTCTCCATCGGCACGTCGTTCGCTCTAGTCTCCAGGTCAGGATGTCTCTCCAATAACTTTTGTCGTTCCACCCGTTGAAGCTCTTCCAAGTACTCTCTGGAGCAGGGTTTCTTGGAGTAGGCCAACTCCAGAAAGGCGTCTGTGTTTCTGACTTGATGCGGCAGAGAGTGAATGAGCTGAAGGATGTCTACGTCGCTAGTTTGTTGTAGGATCTCCTTCTCATGGGAGCGTAATAGAGCGAAAGCGACTCGGAAGAGCATTTTGCTGCCTTCGTAGAAGAAACCATCTAATACTCGTAACGCCGTCTGTTTTGTTATCCAAGTGTCAGGAACACAGAAGAAAGAAGAAAGGAAAATGAAGAATTGGAGAAAGTACCTCGAATGGAAGAACAGAAATCCAGAGACATAAGAACCATTGGTTTATAATGGGGTCGAGGCTTACTTCATGTTTTTGCAGGTGTTTGTGTACTTTCGGCAGCTTCTCAGCAATCAATCGTAGAAACACTATTTGTTGTGAAACGAGTTTAAAACACAGCAAAAATATTAAGGTGCATAGAGAACAGCAAACAAACCTTTAGAATCAACATGAACGCCCAATAAAGATAAAGAATAATAGTCAGGGAGATAAACACGAAGAAGGATGTGAAGCATCCAATAAGATTCCTCCTCGCTCATGTACAATAGTAATAATCCTCCAATAAAGTTCATCGATTGGCAATAACCAACCACTTAATTTTTTTTTTAAAAAAAGTTAGTTCACTGTTACAAGGATGAATGAAGGAAAGGGAACGAAGCGATAAAAACGTACAGGGATTGCTCCAAGAATAGGCAGCCAACAGGCGGCGAAGTGAGGAAATACCTTCTTCTGATTGGTACTGCTCCTTGTCCGGAAAAGTTCTGTACAAGTCCTGGAATGACATCGGTAAGTTGCTTATTCTTTGCAGTTGTTAAGCGTCTCTTCACTTCACTCTCTCCTTGCGTTTGTTGTTCCCCTCTTCTCAGTACTTACCTTGTTGATTTGCCTAATATGCACAGAAAACTTGCCTTCATAGTTTTTAAGCACCTCCTCGTAGGAATACTTATGTACAGCGTCCTCTCGTAATCCCCATACTTCACATCCTTCACTTAACGTTGTTTTCTGCGTTTCATCGCACGATACTTCATTGGCAGCATCTTCTTCGCTCTCTTTGTTTCTTGTCCCTTCGTCCCCCTCCGCCTTTTCGTGTTCACTTGTGTTTTCTTTTGCTGTTGCTTCTTCGTCCTTCTTTTCTTTCTTTTCATTCAGTTTTTCTCCTCTTTCTTGTTCACACAATTCTTCTGGTTCGTACGTTGATGAAGATAACGACGAACAAGGAGATGATGAAGAAGATTGGGAAGAAGAGGAAGGCATAGTAAACGAAGCATAAGTAGAAGAAGAAAGAGCGGAAGATTCTCGTTTCTTTCGTTGGCTGCCGGTGTTGCTTTTCTTCTTCAGAGCGAAGCGATAAGCCAAAGCTCTCCAAAGCTGTCCTCTAACCTCTGGCAAGATGCCATGCTTCCGCATGATCGCCTTAAAATGCTTTCTTCTCTTCTCTATACAGATCACTCGAGCTGCCTTTCTCTCATCTTCGTTCTCAGCTCCTTTTCCTCCGTCATCGTCTTGTTGTTCTACTCCTCCTGCTTCTTCTTCAAAGCGAATAGAAATGTCTTCCTCATCAACAACAATGCTGTTTGCGCTTTCTACTTCTGTTTCTGCTTTCTGCTTCTTCTTCTTCTTGCTGCTAAATGCGGTAAAAGTCGAAGAAGATAAAGGTGATGAGGTTGACAAAGTCAAAGTGGCGGAATAGGACGCATTCGTCGTTATTCCGTAGCCCATGGTCCATGGAGGTTGAATGTCGAGTCGAGGCCCTTCGTTAACAATGGATTGGTAGAAAACGGCCCATGGTTGTTTCTTGCGCTTGTTTCTCATCTTCTTTGCTAGTGCAAGAATGGAACTCTCTGTTTTGGAGATATGAAGAGTCGTTCCATCCGTTCCGTAATTGTTGATGCTATTATTGGAGGAAGAGGGATCGGCTCTTGCCTCGGATTTGCCACTGAGTGACTTCTGCCCGCTCTTTTTCTTATTTCGAAAACTGTTCATCACGTCACTGCCTTTACGTCGTAAAGAGCTGCGTTTCTTTGGACCTCCCGTTGTCGCCGTCGTTGATGGTTCGTGCTCTCTCAGGCGAGAAGGTACGGCACTAGTAGAAACGTGTAGAGGATTAATGTTATTGTCTTCAGGTTCCTCATCGCTTGCCTCGTCTCCAGTTCTCATCGAAGTGACGCCACTAATGTGGTTGTTAGTTGCTGTTGCAGGAAACAATTCAGTCAAAGATTCCAAACTTCGACTTCGACGACGGACGGCAAAAGTTGCATAGTTTCCTCCTCCTCCTCCTCCTCCTCCTCCTCCAGCTTGTTTGTTAACGACATTTTTGTTGTTGATTCGATGACTGTTGTTGTTTCGTTTGAGTCTTGCCATCATGAAAACTGCTGAACCTTGTTTTGGCTTTTGTCTCACATGAGGCCGTTTCGCTTCGTTTTGTAGTGGCCACGTTGAATCCTTTGACTTTTCGCTTTCTTCTGGTTCTTTCTCCTCCATTTCTTCTGATTCTTCTTCCTCATAGCGTTCTTCTCCTTCTTCATCTTCTTCTTCAGACTCGTTTTTATGAGCAACCTTTGTTCCCACCTGATTCTGATTGCCCTGAGCAGCTGATCTGTGCTTCCACGCTTTCTTTCGTGTCCAAGTTAAGGAAGTGTCGTTGGATTCGTTTCGTGGCCAAAGGGTTGATGACGACGACGAAGTTGGTGATGTTGAAGGAGATGTTCGAAGAGACGAAGCAGAAGAAAGAGGAGCTGGTTGAGAAGCAGAAGCAACGATTGGTCTTAACTCTCCTCCTGCAAAAGTGAGCGGAGAAGAGGAACTGTACAGATCGTTGTCTCCTGAATTCGTGGTAGAGTTATTGAGAACACAATGAGAACCATCATTGTATGGTTGAGTTTGTTGTTGATCTTTGTCATAAAGGTCCAAGTATCGCTGGCCTTTTTCGTATTTAGCCTTGTTTTTCTTCCAACAGGTCAAAAATACTTCGCTCATTTCCAACTTGGCTGCTGTCGTCGCTGGACTATCTCCTTCAGTTTCGTTCTTATGCTGACCATCGTCCACATTTTGAGAAAAAGGAGAAGCAGGAGCAAAATAAGAAGCGGAAGAAACAGAGGAAGAAGCAGATACTGAAGTGGGAGGAGGAAGTGGAGGTGGTGGAGTAGCAGCAGCAGAAGGAAAAGAAACAGGAGTAAGCAGAGCGCCTTCCACCGGCTTCCTTTCCGAACAAAGAGCGAATGAGAGGATGAAATGAAGAAAAGAGGTGAACTCTTGTTCGGGCCGTTTGGCGGAGTCGTTGGCCAGAAGGAGCAACGCCTCATGAGAGGAGCGAGAGATGTGGTCAAAGAAGTCGGGATTGGGAAGTTTCGAGAGAAACACGCTCTTGCTCATGAAGTAGTTATCTACGAATTGAAGATAGACCTCTTTCATCGCTGCATAGAGGGATATTCCTATGCTTAGTATAGATGCACCGGGAAAAACCAGCGGTACTTTTCGTTTCAGTGGGACACGTCTGAAATAAAGAGACACGGGTTTAGCAAAGAACGAACAAAGGAGATAGGAGAAAGTAAAAAGGACAAATGAAACAGCACAACAAAGAAGAAAAAGGAGAAGTAAGAAATAGTACTCGGAGCTATTTTTGAAGGTAGACGTTTGTTCTTTTGATGTGAGAGCATCCAGTTCGGACATGATTGGCTTGACCCATGTTTCGCTGGTTTTCTTGTCCACGTCCCATGTGCGCAGTATATAAATCATAATGCCCTCCAGCTGCCTCGCCACGTTTCTCTGTTCGCTTGGAGTTGCCTCAAATGCTTTCTTATGGTCTTGTTTATTTTGTTTGTATTGAAATAGCAGAGTTGAGCAGGACGCCAAAAAGAAAAGAAAAGAACCACGTTTAAACGTGGAGAAAACAGTTAACAAACAAAGACAGAAAGAAACGAGAAGAAACCACAAGAAAGAAAGAAACTAAAAAGAAACGAAGGAACAAAAAAGTTATACCTTTTATCTTTTGTATGATAGCTTCATCGTTCTGTCGGGTAAGTCGTTTCTGCAGGAACGCGTTACGCAGCCGACGCATCTCGCTGACTCCTCTGGGCTCAGGGAACAGCATCTTGTGCTTCAGGCAGTGCTGTATGATGGTGGCTTGCACCTGTTGGGAGTGCAGCAGGTGGCGCAGGAAGCAGAGGACCAGGTCGGAGGTTGAAAAAGGGGCTTGGTTCGTCGTGCCCACTTTCTCGGCGCTACTCTGAAAGCTGAGCAGCACTGCGCAGGTTTTAAGAGAACGAACCATAACAACGTGTGAGTCATGCGGTGTTCCGGACAAGACGGAGAGACAAGAGAGCAGAGAAGGAGAAGCAAGAAGAAGGAAGAAAGAAAAAGGATGAAGGAAGAAAGGAGTCAAAGGAGAAAGAAGAACAGAGAAGACAAGTTTGACAAACGGGAACGTTACCTTCCTTCATCCGTTCCGTTTGGTCTGCTCTACGGCGCTTGCCGTTAGGAGCAGCAACGGCAGAGGCCGTGTTGTTGCTGTTGTCCTTGTTACTGCTCATCCTCCACTCCTCTCTTTTGTTATTAATTTTTTGTTGTTTAAAAAAAGCCAACCTCCTATTAAAACAAGTTTCGAGATAGGAAGAAGGGCCCCCCCCCCCCGGCTGTACAAAATTTTTCTGGACACGTACCTTCTTTTTTAAAAAAAATAAGCAGGAGGGAGAGAGGTTCCTCCTGGCAAAAAGACTTTCCTTCCCCCTCCCTCCCCTCCTCCCCCGGCTTCCGTGTGTGTGTGCTAAAAGTGTTGTTGTTGGCCCCGCCGCCTCCGTTTCACCACACAACACACCCCGTTTTTTTGGCCCTATCTTTTCCGTTTCTATTTTTTTTTTTGATTTGAAATTTTGGGGACACCTCTCCGCCGCGTCGTCATGGATGTCAGCTATTCTGGACAAACTTTAATGCTATTCCGAGGTGCAAGGGAAGCAACGGAAACAGGTGGCATCCTCTATTTGAGATTTGAAGTGAGAGTTGGACGGGTACCGAGAAATGAACAGCTTGAACCTCCGCCATTTTTGTTTATGTTCAATGATGGAAAAACAGTGCTTTGCATCGTATTATATCGTGTTTCAATTTATTCATCTGGCTCTTGGCTTTTGTTGCTGTTGTTGCATGAGCCTGGCGGTGAGCTCTTCCTGCTCTTTGGCCTGTTGGAAGAGTTGGCTCAGCATGTCATCCATCGGGCTCGCATTCCTCTTTCCTTCCTCTTTCTGCTTTTTCTCCTCTCCGTTGCTATGCGCTGCTTTATGCGTCGAAGAAGGAGCAACGTTCGCCTTGGTGCTTCTGTAAACGTCCTCTCGTATCTTTGCCACTAATCCCTTCAGCTCTTCTTGTTGTCCTTTTACGGTTCTCAGTTCAGCAAGGTTGATGTTCTGCAAGCTTTCCGGGAGGGCCTCCTTCTCAGTCAACTTCTCTTTGAGAACCTGGTAAGAGTCTCGCAGCTCCCCGCTTTCGTTTGGAAGAGGGGAACCTTCTACTCCATCAGTGGTGGTTGTTGCCGCTGCTCTCTTGATTCGTTTCGCCAAGATTCTCTCCTTGTGTCGACGCATCAGCGAAGCCATGGGGTCTTCCTTTTGTTCTGGTGCAGAGCTCTTCATCTTCTTCTCGTACATCTGCTTGAACGAGAGACCTGCCTGTCGTTCTGCTTTCTCCACCTGTTGCTCCTCCTCTTTTTCTTGATATTCGGGATAGGCCGCCTTCACCATCTCGAAAAGTTTTTTGGCCTTCATCTGGTCGAGGTCTGCCCCTTTCTCGGTCAGAAATAATTCCAACGCCCTTTCCTTGGCCCCACCCATCTTGCGAACCTCGCCAGCTTGTACGAGCGTACCAGCACAAAATGCAACCGCGATGAGCATGAGCAGCCGAAAGCACATCTTTGTGTTCTGTTCTTGGGGTGATTTCCTCCTTCCACTTGTTTTGCTGAACGGTCAGCACACGTCATTGATTCCAAAAATGGTTATAATATGACGTCAACAGTTCAGATCACCCACACGATCGATTGTCGACCCTTTCTTCTGCAAGAAGACACATGTCGACATGAAGACCGCAGATTTGAAAAACACAAAAAAAAAGCAGAGAAGATGAGAAGAAGAGGAAAGGCCACGCAAGAAGAAGAGTGGGCTGCCAAAGCAGAACTCCTCGACAGCGAGGAGGAGGAGAACGAGGAGGAAGAGGAGGAGGAAGAAGATGAGGTGGTGGCCTACAATTCCAACGACGTCGACGCAGTGACTGAGCGAGTGCTTCAGTGGCTACGAGATTTTTATGACAAAGAAGCCGCCTCAGTTGCAGACGACGCTTCCTCCTCCGCCTCTTCCAAGTGGCGTGTGCCTCACAAGGACTGGCCTCGTGACCTACACACCCTGAAGCAGCAGATCGAAAAGCACTGCACGGTGGAGCGCCAACTGAAGCCCCAGGAGGTGGTCGCCCTGCTCAGCATGATGGGCTTAGTTTCCCCCCTCGAGGATGAGGAAGGGGACTCCTCCGAAGACGCTGCGGCCAAGAAAGAGCGTTTGTCAGAAATGGTGAACGAGGCTCTTGCTCACAAAGGAGAAGATGAGGAAGGAGATGAGGAGGGAGAGGAGGGCTGGTGGAGAGGGGAAAAGGGCAAAACCATCCGCCTGAAGCTGAACGCAGAGCCCAAGGCGCTCTCCCAGGTGGAGGCCAGAGCTGCCAGTCTTCGCCTCAGCGATGGGACCATCATATTGGCTAGGGTCATCGCTCGGCTGCGTCAGCTGAACGCTGGCTCAGCCGAAGCAGGGGAAGAGCAGGCCCTCCCCGCCAACCTGACGGACCTGGTGCGTTGGGTGGAGGCAGAAAAGTTTGGCCATTTGCAACATGAGGTCAGGGCTTCGGATGTGTTGGAGGAGCTCGAGCTTCGAGACTGCGTTACGATCAACGAAGACGAAGACAATGATGAAAAGAGGAGGAGGAAGGCGGAGGTAGTTTATAATGTGAGGAACATCCAGGGTGGAGGGAAGAGCAAAGGAGCAACCAGTGGCTCGACCAAGTACCTGATTGGCTTGTGTCTGTTCCTGTTCATGTTTTTGCCTTCTCTTCTCTCTTATTTACGTTAACATTATCTTTTTCTTCTCTCTCTCTCTCTCTTGCAGTACACAGTCTATTCTTTTTTCAGGAAACTACTTTCTTCTTTCTTAGTTCTAATGCCATTCTCCCATCTCTTCTCAACAGTTCTTTCTTCTCGTTCAGTGCTTTATCCTCGCGTTCTTCTCCTCCTTCTCTCGCGGACACTATTCTTAGGTCCAACCTACTAAACCTTTTAGCCAACTCGACAGCATGGTCCCTTCCTCTCTCTCCATTTTCCATTTGCTGCAACCATCTTTCTGGCAGCCATGCAGCCCCTAGCAAGGCCCCCAGGAGAGCTCCCACCATGCACCCGATGGTGTCGCAGTCGCCACCGATGGCTATTGTTCGAATGAGACATTCTTCTGGTTTTGAAGAACAATATGATGAAGATGAAGAAGAAGCCGGTAGGCCATGACGAACAAACATCCATAATGCGGTGGCAACAGCGTCTACAGCTTTCAGTTGAAACCACTCCGAGAACGAGTTCAGAACTTGTTTGTCGTACATGTGTTCTTCATCTCCTTCTGCTTCCCCTTTCCCTTCTTTTTGTTGTGGTGATCGTGGTTGAGACAAAGCTTTGATGAGAAGATCGAGACGAGAACGAAGCGCGACACTTCTGGAACCGTCACGAGCAAACTTCAACACTCGTTCTGGCCGTAGTTCTGAAACCGAAGAAGCAGGAGTCAACGCGCAGAGGGCGACGCATCGAGCAAGAACAGTGGCTGCGTCCACTGCATCCGGATGAACGTGCGTTGATAGAATGGCTGTTCTCACGGCCTGGCGAAAGGAATCTTCATCATCTTCCTTTTGCTTTCTTCTTGTTTGTTCTTCTTCATCTTGTTGATGTTGGATGATAGGCAAAGAAGAAGAAGAAGAAAAGGAAGAGGAAGAAGAAGAGGAAGAGAAAGGGGAGGAGGAAGGAGCGTAATGCAGAAGAAGGTTTCGAAAGGCAAGTCCAATAGGAGCAATCCGCATGGCACCTCCATTGGAGGTGGATCCCTCCGAAAAACGTCTCCTTCCAGTCTCCCTGTAATCCTCCTCACCCAACAGCAACGCCTCAAAGAGCTTCGGCCGAAGAGCGAGGGTATCCTCTTTCAGCAATAGAAGTGGAAGAAGCAGCAGCATCGACATGAGCCCAGGCTTCGGCTGTGGAGAGTGCGCAATGTTCGGCATTTTATGTCCACCAAGGAGCGCGCGATGGCAAGCAAGCCGTTGGTGTCGTCCGTGCCGATTGCAGGAGGAAGAGCTCCGCCAGGGCGCGTAGTTGCAGCTTCCTCCTTTGCAACCTCGTTTGGGTCTCTACACGGACGACACCAACGGCTTGCTTGGGGTCGATAAAGTCTCGGAGAGGACGGCCGTTGAGCTCGGCGCGGATGCGAGCAGCAGAGTAGCCTTCGACCGGGGCGCCGAGGATGTCGCCGACCATGGCACCCAGGAAGCAGCCTACACAGCGGTCTTCATAGCTATCGTTTCTGTTGCTCTCCATCCGTCCAATTTGTCACTATTGTTGGTCGAAAATTTCGAATTTTCTCTAAATAAAATCGAAAATATCACGAATGACGACAAATTTTCGCTGTCGACAGATATATAGAATTTAAATTTTTTCTTGGAAGATTTTGCGAAAAAAGAAAGTAGCAAATTGGAAGATCGAAGATCATGGAAGAGGTAGCAACGAGGATTAGTCCTTCTTTTGGAGCTACTTCTCCTTCTTCTACTGCGTTAAGTCTTTTGGGTGGTGACGGAGAAAGTACAGAGAAGCGCGGTATTAAGCGCGGAAGATTGGATGGAGATGATTTTAATCCTTCCTCTTTGCAACAACAGAATTCTGCCTCTTTGTCATCTTCTTCGTTGATCGATATTCTTTCTTCGCCTTTAGAGGATTGCTCACAGGAGGTCGAAGTTGTGTCACAAGACGGACATGTTAACGTTGGCTTTGATCAGAAGGACGTCGAAAGCCCTTCAATTAATTTGGAAGAAACAGAACAAAGGCCACACGTAGCAGAAGATAAAGAAGCAGGAACACAAGAGGAAGCAGAAGAAGAAGCCTTTGTGAACGTTGTGGATGATAGCGACGATGTACAATACACACCCGCTGCCGTGAACGACCCAACTCCAACGAAGAGACGCCGTTTGGAGGTAGCGTTTCTGTTTTCTTTTTTGCTTTGTTTCGTTTGTTCTTACACGCATATATATACACACACCTTCTCTCTCTCTCACCCTCCCCAATAGAATGAGTCGTTGGAGCAGCAAGCAGAAATCAGAGACGGACAGGAGGAGAAAGAGGAAAATGAGAGAGAAAAAGAAAGTGAAGCGGAGGTGCAAGAGATAGAGGAAACAGCAAAGGAAAAAGAGGGAGAAGGTGTCAGCGATATCATAAGTGAAGACGATCCTAAGGTAATCATTTCCATCGAAGAAGAATTGCCACCTCAACATTTGGTTGCATATAAACACCACTTCACTGCCTACAACAACGAAAGCAAAGAAAAAGAGAAAGAGAAAGAGGAAGAGAAGGAGGAGCCGATAATAATCATAGATGATGAAGACGTAGCATTTCCATCGGAGGATAGATCGACCGAAATGGTTGTTTCACTGCTAGAGGATACCTCTTCTTCCACGCACGTTCATTCTTGTGGGTTAGGCGATGGCGATCCCGTACGATCCGAAACTCTTATTCAACAGCAAATACAACCACAATCAATATGCTTCATTCGCAAAAAGGAAGAAGAGGAAGAGAAAGAAGAAGCTGCAAATGAAATTGCATATGAAAATGATGAATACGTTAAAAAGTTGCAAGAACAAGAAGACGAAGATTGGCTGTTGGCCAAACGGCTCTTTGAAGAAGAACAGGCTCTCTTGCAGGAAGAAGAACAGTTGCGTCTGGAACAAATTGCGAGAGATGAAGCCATAGCACGAGCCCTTTTTGACAATGAACGACAACAACAACAACAACAACAGCAACTTCAACAACCGCAGCAACAACATCAGCGGCAACCACCACCTGCTCCTCGGCCTGCCGCTGCTATCGTAAGAACACCACCTTTAATGGCTTCGGAACCCTCAGCAACGCCAGAGAGAGCGCGTTCTGTATCACCTGCTCCTGCTTTTCCTGCTCCCCCTCTCCCGTCCCCAACCGTTATTCCTCCGCGAGATTCTACCGTTCATACTCCCAGATGGCGTTCTTCTTACTCTTTCTCTTACATCACACCTGCCTCTTTTCCTTCCTCTTCGTCCTCTTCCCCCTTTCCAACTTCTTCTCCGTTCACCTCAAGTTCTGCTTCTGTATCTTGTGCTTCTGCTGCCACTTCTTCTTCTCCTTCCTCTGCCTCCTCTTTTGCGTTGCCTCAAGTAAAACCAGAACCAGGAACCTTTCATCCTCAATCATTCCCAACTTCTATAACTACAGGCAGCCTCCATCCTCATGCTTCTGTAGCTTCCTCGTCTTCTCCTTCTTCTAGCCTCAGAGATTGGTCTTCTGCTGTCTTGCAAGCAGCATCCGCTAGCAAAACTGGCGAACAGGCTGTTATTGATTGTACTTCAAGCTCGTCATTCCCTTCCATTCCGCTGTACTCAGGTCTTCTTCCTTCGTCCTCATCTTCGTCATCATCAACATCTTCTGGCTCTTCATCTCCTGGTTCTTCCTCTTCTTCTCTTCCTTTACCCCCCTTATTGGCACATCAGCTTCCTTTTGCTGAAACAGATTTGGGTAGTGATGAGGACGCTCAACCAATGGACGTGGAAGCGAGAGAAAAGGAGAAGGAACAAGAGCCATCCACGTCGATAGAAGCTGCTGCGGAACACATCAAAGGCCTGTTGGAATGCAACGACATAGACACTTATTATGACGATAGCATCCAACCGCCACCCGGTCTGAATGTTGATCTGTTCATCTACCAGAAAGCGGCTATGAAGTGGATGACTGAAAGAGAAGCTTCCATCAATCCTTCTGGTGGCATCTTAGCTGTAAGAATCTCTCTCTCTCTCTCTCTCTCTCTCTCTCTCTCTCTCTCTCCTCTATTCGCTGTATCACGTTTCCAATTTCTTATTTTTCCTCGTATCATATTATTCTCTGGTGTATACCCTTATAAAGGACGAAATGGGTTGTGGAAAAACGGTGGAGACTATCGCCTGCATTCTTGCAAACAAGACCGAAGGACCTCAGCGCACACTCATTGTTGCACCTGTACACTATTGTCCTTTCCTTCCTTTGCCCTTCTTTTTATTTCTTTTCTTCTTACGTTTATCTCAAATACCAGCTCTCTTGTTTAGCTCAATGGGAAAGCGAACTTAGAAAGAAATGTAAACCTGGCGAATTGTCACGCATTTATCTTTATCATGGGGCCTCAAGGAGAAGAGAGGTTGAGGTTCTTTCAACTTACGACATTGTGGTGCGTGTTTTATTGTGTATGTTCGTGTGTTTTTCTTTTTTTTTTTTTTCATTTTTTTTTTTTTTTTTTTTTTTGTGAGGTAGGGGTGCTGTTGATTTGCTAACAGAATAATAACTTGTATCAGTTAACTACCTACACTACTTTGGCGTTTGAGTATAAGGCGGCTACTGCAGGACAAAATCCACTATCAAATACGTTCACGGTTAAGGCGGTTGATGGAGCACTTGCGTATAGTTTCTACATTCTTTTCTATTCTCTGCTTTTGTTTCTCATGCTTATTTTATTTTGGACAAACAGAATGAAGTGGTATAGAGTTGTACTAGATGAAGCACACCTTATCAAGAATAGGCAGACCAGAATGGCGTTGGCCTGCTGTAGCCTCAAAGCGCAACGACGGTGGTGTCTCACTGGCACCCCTATCCAAAATAGATTGGAAGATCTCTTCAGTTTATTTTGCGTTAGTTTTTCCTCATAGACTTCTTCTGCTTTCTTTTTCTTTCATCTACGTTCTTGTCTTCATTATCATTAATCCAGTCGTTGGTTCGCGTTTTCTTATTCCCCTCAGTTTTTGCGTTTCATGCCTTATGGTGACCCAACGTGGTGGTTTGCACGTTTTCCTGCAAAAGAGCCTCCGAGCCACACAACCCGTGGTCGCCAACTACAAGAACAAGGGCTCACTGCACTCCATGTGCGTTTTCTCTCTTTCTCTCTCTTCCTCTTCCTCTCTTCCTCTAACCTGTGGTTAAAATTTTTCTATTTTCAAAACAAACAGGCTGTGTTGAAAACAGTTTGCTTGCGCAGAAGGAAAAATACAATTATCAATGGAAAGCCGATTGTAAAATTGCCACCCAAACATGTTTCAGTGCGGATTGATGTTTTGTCCCAAGATGAGGTTATTATTATTGATATCACTATTGCTTCCTCTTCTTTTCTGACTATTTTCACTCTCTTTGTACAGTCGGAGTTTTATAAAGCGCTAGAAACAAGAACTCAACTTCAGTTCAACAAGTTCCTTCAACGAGGAACTGTCATGAAGAACTACGGCTGCATTCTACTGCTTTTATTGCGTCTGCGACAAGCTTGCAGCCATCCTCTCTTGGTACGCTAATTTGTCTTTTGTTTGGTTGTCGTGTTTCTTCTCCTCTTCAAATAATAGTGTACTCAATTTCAAACAGACCGTTGATAAAAGAAACGAAGGGCAAGATGATGGATCTATGCAACACCGTGACAGTGCGATAGATACAGATGGAAAACCTTCCGCCACTGCTGCTGTTGTCGCCAAAATTGCATTTGGGCTTACGGAACAGTTGATTGCTCGCATTCGTGAGGCCAGCGAAGATGTCGAATGTGCTCTTTGTATGTGCTTTCTTTCTTATTGCTTTCGCTCTCTTTCTCTCTCTCTCTCTCTCTCTCTCTCTCTTCCTTATGGAAGCATTAACGATTTGTTTGATCTTATTGTGTTTCCTGTATCGAAAGGTTTGGATGTGAGACAACAGCCAACGGTAACTCCCTGTGGTCCTATATTTTGCAAGGAATGTATTCTGCGAGTGTTGGAGAGCGTCAACGCCAACTGTCCAGTATGTGTTTTCTCTACCTTACCACACTTTCTATTCATTTTTGTTCGTCAGTTTGTTCATTCTAACAAAACTAACAAACATAAACCACAACAAAACAGTTATGCAGAACTGCTGTCAAGACGAATGAGTTAGCACCACTGCATAAAGTACTCCCTCCACCGACAGCAACTGATAGCAATGATGATCTGAAAGATAAAGGCAAAGGCAAAGAAAAAGAGAACGGAGTTGTCTACGAAGAGTACAACGTTGGCAACGAACTGGACGGATATGCTGATGACGAAGAAAGTGGTATATTATTCTTTGTTTTTGTACTGTTTGCATTTACCTTTTCGTATTGTATTTTTAATGTTATTTTACTCTTCATGTTTTCTTTAAAAAGAGCCATTGCGCTACACCACCGATAAAGCTTCTACCAAATTGTTGAAACTCGAAGAAGAAATAGAGAAAATGTTGAGTGCTGACAAAAGCCACAAAGCTGTTGTTTTCAGCCAATGGACTTCGTACTTCCTTCTTATTCTTTTTTTTTCCTTTTATTTAGATTATTTTATCCCGATATTCACTTTCTATTCAAACAAACAAAAAATAGAATGTTGGATTTGGTGGAAGCTCATCTATCATCGCTGAACAAAGGGATACGATGGGTGCGTGTGGATGGCACTCTGTCGTTGAGAAACCGTGCGGCCATGCTGCACAGCTTCAGCGAGGGAGATGCCCACCTCCTGCTAATGTCCCTCAAAGTAGGCGGCCTGGGCTTGAACCTGACCGCCGCTTCTCATGTATTTCTTCTTGGTTCGTTTGTCTTTTCTGTTTAGTTGATTCGCGTTCTTGTTCTTTCTTATTTGCGTGAAACCAAAAAAAAAAGATCTGTGGTGGAATCCAGCAACGGAGCTACAAGCCATCGACAGAGTACATCGGTTGGGTCAGAGCAAAGAAGTTCAAGTCGTTCGTTTCACCACCAAGGTATACTTTATTTTCTCTGAGAAGAAAGAATTAAACTGGTAACTGATCAAACTGTGTTTTTAATTTTATAAAGGATACAATTGAAGAACGAATTATCAAGTTGCAAGAGAAAAAGCAGATGTTGGCGGAGGCAACGTTGGGGGAAGGTTCCTACGAAGGACAGCAGAAGAACAAACGGCTCACCGTTAACGACCTTCGTTTTCTCTTTGACGTCTAAACCAAAACCAAAAAAATTCAATCCTTATTTATGCTTCTTTGTTCTCTCTCTCTCTCTCTCTCTCTCTCTCTCTCTCTCTCTCTCTCCTCTCTCTCTCTCTCTCTCTCTCTCTCTTCCATGTTCAGAACAGCTGCTTGACGCGTTAACATACACACACTGTTTCAACTTCATGAGAGAGCGAAGAGGAAGCTACTTTGTTGCGAGGGAACAACCAGCAAGGGGCTGGAGGAAGCAGCTCTGGCTGCAACACGACAAGTTCCACCACACTTCTCTTTCCTCGTCCCAATGCCTTCTCGCCACTTCCCTTGTTTGTCCTTCTCCTCCTGCTTCGTCCTGCTCCGCTTCTGCCTCCAAGAACAGCTGTTTACAAACGTCACACCTTCTTTGCAACTTTTCCAGTCTTTCCTTCACTTCTTCTGGCAACACTCCTTCTGCATCCTCCACACTCTCTTCCTCTGCTTTGCATTGCTCCTCTTCTATTCCTTGCTGGTTTGTGGTCCTCTCTGCCTTCAAAGAAGAAGGAAGCCAAGTGAAGGGCGGGTTTGGAACAGAGCTCAACAGGCCTGGTGGCAAAAGGTTGTACCTCAGCACCGCCTCTCCGCTCAAGTGCCACAAACTTTTCACAGTTGCATGGTTGTTCCTCTTGGAGAGTGATTGCTTGGGCTTCACTCTCTTCTTCTCCGCTTCCTCCTCTTCCTGCGCCTCCTGCTCGTCATCCTTCTCTTCCGTTTGTTTGAGAAGTGCTGCTTGAAGCTGTTGAAAGGGCAGAGGGGAGAACATCCGCAAGGACGGAAGAAGCCAAACCGTTGAGCAAGGCAGTGCTGCCAAGGGGTTATCATTCAGGTTGCAACACCTGAGAGCGGTGAGCTGGCCAAACTCTCTGGGCAAGGAGGTCAGCTTGTTGCACCGGAGGTCGCAGCGGGTGAGAGCGGAGAGCTGGCCAAACTCTCTGGGCAAGCAGGTCAGCTTGTTGTGGGAGAGGTCGCAGCGGGTGAGAGCGGTGAGCTGGCCAAACTCCCTCGGCAAGGAGGTCAGCTGGTTACCGTTGAACCTGCAGTGGGCAAGGGCGGAGAGCTGGCCAAACTCCCTGGGCAAGGAGGTCAACTTGTTGTCCCAGAGGTCGCAGCGGGTGAGAGCGGAGAGCTGGCCAAACTCTCTCGGCAAGCAGGTCAGCTTGTTGTAGGAGAGGTTGCAGAGGATAAGAGCGGTGAGCTGGCCAAACTCTCTCGGTAAGGAGGTCAGCTCGTTGATGTATAGGTCGCAGCGGGTGAGAGCGGTGAGCTGGCCAAACTCGGAGGGCAAGGATAAAAGCGTGTTGTGGGAGAGGTTGCAGCGGGTGAGAGCGGAGAGCTGGCCAAACTCTCTGGGCAAGGAGGTCAGCTTGTTGCCGGAGAGGTTGACGTGGGTCAGAGTGCGGAGCCGGCCAACGGCGCTCGGTAAGGAGGTCAAACCATTGAAGGAGAGGTCGCAGACGGGCGAGTGCGCAAAGGGTTGGAGCAGGGAGGGGAGGGCCGCTTGGCTCTCCTCCTCCTCTTTCTTGTCCGCCATTACTCCACAATGTTCTGTAATTCATGCCGACATGATAACATCGGGAATGATAAGAATGCTGTTCCGAAAAAGGGAAAAAGGTTAAGTCGATAATTTTCTTCGATAATTGGAAATTTTTTGAAAATTGAATAAAAGTGAAGAAAAAATTGGAAAAATTGAGGAACGAAAGAAAGAAAGCAAAAAAACTGAAAAAAACGGAAATCCAATCCACCGAAAGAACGATGCAAACTCTTTCTTTTTGGGCCTCTTTCTTTCTTTCTTTCTTCTTCTTCTTCTTCTTCTTTCCCTTTCATCATCTTTTGTGTTTGTTTTGTTTGTTTGTTTGTTTTTTTTTTAAGTAAAACCTGAACAACAAACAAAAATAACATGAGCAAGAAAACACCCACCCAAGGTGACATTGAGCGGCAGCTACGAACGGAAGAGAAAGGCGGGCTGCAAGGAGACGCGTCTCCCACAGGGAACCTGACCGCGCAGAGCGCCCCCGAGAGAAAAGGGCCTGCCCAGAAGTTCGCCCCAGTTACCCACCCAGAGAAGCAGAGGTTGGAGGACTGGGAGAAGGGAGCGAGAGGCTTCAGCAGTGGAGACACTCATCAGCATAAACAACAACAACCAGGAAAAGGAGGACAAAAGTGAGCAACGTCTTAAGTATAATAAACTGCTCGTAGCTCAATAATTGTAGTTTATTGCACTGTCTATTTACGTTTTGGTAAGTCCTTTGAAGAGTCATAATTCTGGCCACAGGGGAACTCTTCTTTTTCTTTTCCTTTTTCTGTCTCCTCGTCGCTATCGCTGCTTTCTGAAGATGAGGACATTTCCCTCTCCCTCAGCATATCAATAGCCGCGTTGATGAAGTAGAGCATGACAGGAGGAAGTTGTGTAGCCACAAACATCGCCGTCACTAAGTTTCCTTGACCATGGTGCCCCTCATTGATAATCTGACGCAGTTGTTTGAAAATTTTCCACCTTTTGGCCCATGGTTGCTCATTCTTTTCAGCTCCCCACCTGCACTCGATAAAGTCCTTCAGGCCAGGCATCCTCTTGAACAACTTTTCTTTTCTGCCGTCGTAGAACACATCAGCGGCATCCCTTGCGGCTATGAAGATGGTGTCGCTGTTTCGTTGGTGGGCAGCTGCGATCATCTTCTCAAGGAGTTGATAGATACAAGCAAAGTCATTAGCGATCCAAGAGTCGAGGCCTTCAACGTTGGGTAGTTCAGGCAACTCCACCTCAATCAAAAGGGACCGTTTACTAAGGAGAGGAAGTAACTTTTCTATCCAGAATCCCAGATCCAACTGGTTCAACCTGAAGGTGTAATCGAAAGCCTGGGTTCGGTGAACGGTATTCATTTCATCTGATTTGATTGCAGAAGTTTCTAGACCTGTGACAGGTACTCATTAGCAAAGTGAAAGGGATGAAGAACACAAATAAAAACAAGAGGACAAAGAAGATGAAAGAAAAGAAAATCAAGACGATGATAAAGAAGAAAAAAAAGAATTATAACACAATCACAGAAACAAGGAGTGGAGATCTCTTAGATTAATACCTGCAATCGTGCAGTCGCAGGCGATTAGCATTCCTGCGCGAGCTTGATGAAATGGAATAACTATATCCTTGCGCAGTGGAACACGATATGTTGCGCTTTGATGTGGATAGATGTTTTCAAAGAGGAGTGGCGACTCAAGGCATAGTTTGTGAGAACCAGACGTGAGCTCAAGGCGGACGATGGAAGAAATTATGGTGTATTGAGCCGATGAAGTTTGCTTGGAGTTGGTGAAGGTTACTCGAATCTCCAAAAATGCTTGTCCAATAGAACTACTGCAGGCTCTCACGGTCGCCCTTGCTTTCCACATTTTTTCTGTCAAAACCAGACACAACAAAAAAAAAAAAAAAATAAGAAATACTGTAATTATGAAGTGACGCTTTTGGCGGGAAACAGAGGAAATGGCGCCAAACAGTCAACCAACGGTAGTGGGATGAGGAGTCACTGAATAATTTTTGTCGACATAAAAAACAAAAAAAAAGTAATTTAAAAACCATAAATTCATTGTGCAGAAGTTGCCTGGTCTTCCAACAAAAAGAAGAGACCAAAGAGCGCCTTAGTCTGTGTGTGTTTTTTCCACCCCTTTTTGAAAGTCTGCAAATGCAGTCCCGGTAAAACCCAATCTTCAACACAAACTCTCTCCCTCTTTCTCTCTCTCTCTCTCTCTCTCTCTCTCAACTCTCTGTATTTGGACATTTTTTTTCTGATTTTGGTTTTATTTGGATTGTGTACTGCAGACCAGGGAAAATAGCAGAGGGAACCCGTTCGCCACCTCCTTCTCCGGTCACTCCCACTTCCAACCACAACAACGAACCAACACCGACCTCACCCACTTCGTCCTCTTCATCGATCGATTCCGTTCTCAGCCCGACTGCTCTTCGCCGCCGTATGTCTTCCGTGATGCCCTCTTTTCTTTGGGGCACGTCTTCTGCTTCACCAGCTGCCTCCACTGCTGCTGCTACCGGCGTGAGCCCCGCTTCTCCAACGCCTTCACAACCCTCTTCTCCTCCGCATGACGATGACTATGCTTCTGATGAAGAAGAAGACATTTTCAAAACAACCGAAGAAGAAGAACGTGAAACGCTCCGACCAAAAGTGGAGAAGAAAGAAAAAGAAGCAGAAGAAACCAACGACGACGCCGAAGAACATTTAGCACCGCTGTTACACCCTCAAACAGGAAAAGAAATAGAAGAAGAGTCGGATGAAGCAACAACGAGTTTTCTCGGTGGCATTCTCTCTCCACGCGCATTCTCCTTCTTAAAGGATCAACAACGCTCCACTAACAGCATCAATGAAAAGAGAGAGATGAAAGCGAATGGAAGCGATGGAGGGAGAAACAGAAGACAAACGATTGTATCGGGAGGAGGAGCAGGTTTGACGCCACCGCGAGCAAGAGCGTTTTCGGATGGAGAGGATGAGGAACGTTTGCAACGAGGAGGCATCAAAAGTCTCTCGCTTATGAAAGACAGACGTTTTACAGCCAAAGGAGAGGAGGAGGAACAGGAAGAGGAGAAAAAGGAAAAAGAAGGAGAGGAAGAAAGAAAGGAGGAAGAAGAGAACATAAGAGGACATCGATTGAGGCCGGTTCGCTTTGCGGTGCCGACTTATTGCGACCATTGTGGGAACCTCATCTGGAACTCATGGAGCACCACCAAAGGAGCTTTGCAGTGTGCCGGTTTGTTTGCTTGTTTTCGTAGTTTGTTTGTTTGATTTTTTTCTTTTTTTGGCTTTTCGTATTTGTTTTCGTTTGCTTCGCCTATGTATCTTCTCACTTTTTTTCAATTTGAATATAGAATGTGCATATGTTTGCCATATGGAATGCAAGCATAAGCTCAGTAAAGAGTGTCGTCAAACTCTTGTTTCCGCGTCCTCTGTTGCTGCTCAAAACGATGACTCTAGTGATCAGGTTTCATTTTCCTTCTTCTTGTCATTTCTATCTGATTTCACAACTTAAAAGGAATGTTTTGTTGCAGCAGAAAGGAGTACACACTTTTTACGAGAAGTTCTTTTCGAAGCGAGTCTATTGTAATTACTGTAGAAAGCTCATTGTGTCAATCGGCAAACAGGGCAAGATTTGTGCTGGTTTGTTTCAGTTCTCTCTCTCTCTCACAGTCGCTATCTTCTGAACTCTCGTTCGTTATGAAAGTATGTAAATATGCAGTCCATCATGATTGCGCACCAATGGCTGAGTGTAATTGCCCTGAGCTCTATATCAGTGATGAGGAACAGGAACGAGAGGTCTCTCGCTTTCTCCTTTACTCACTTACTTTCTCTTAGCTCACAAACCCAAATTGTATTTTTATTTTATTGGATAAATAGCTACCAACCCACCATTGGATAGAAGGCAATCTGGATGCCGGTCATACCTGTCTCTATTGCACTCAAGCCATTTCTACTGGAAGAGGAATGACTGGCTTCAAGTGTTTTTGGTGCAAAGGCACTGTATGTCAATCTTCTTTCTTCGTTGTTTCTTTTCTCGTTCTTTCTTGTATTGTTATTACTTCCTTATTTTGCTCCTTTATTCTTTTGTTCACTCTTTTCTCTCTGTACTCACCTTACGCAATCAAAAGATGCACAACGAATGCAGAGACAAATTACCAAATGTATGTACGTTAGGTTACTTTGTGAGCTTCAAGGTTCCTCCTACTGCCATCACAAGGAATAAAGATAAAACTTCGCCTTGCCGCTGGAAGGTTCGCTTGTTTTTGGGGTTACTTAATATTGCTATTTTTTTTCTTGTTCTGATTCTTTTGCCTACATCAGATCAATCCGAACAAAGTAAACAACACCGCCAAACCGATTTTAGTGTTGTTGAACCGAAGGTCAGGCGCTCAGCAAGGAGGCTTTGTTCACCGTCGTTTCTCACAGCTGTTAAATCCTCTTCAAATCCATGATTTGTCAGAGGGAGGTCCGGTGCCTGGGTTGGTCCTTCTCACTCTGTTGTTCTTCTTCTTCTTCTTCTTCTTCTTCTTCTTCTTCTTCTTCTTGTCCTCCTCCTCCTTCTCCTCCTCTTCCTTCATTCGTTCGTTCTGCATTCAGCTCATTTAAGTTGCTTTTTGTAGACTACAAATGTTTGAGCCGTTGTTGGCAAATAAAGGCGGATTCTACGTGGTAGCTTGCGGTGGCGACGGCACCGTCGGTTGGGTATGCGAAGCAATCGATCAACAACGCTTCCAAGAAAAATACAACTGCACTCCTTGTGTACGCATCTCTTTATCTTTTCTATCATTGTTTCTTCTAGCCATTTTTCTTATGCTCTTTTTAATAGATCGTACCATTGCCGTTAGGAACAGGCAACGATCTCTCACGAACATTAGGCTGGGGACCCGGTTACCAAAATGAAGACCTGGAACCTTTTCTACGGAGCATGGAACAAGCGAAACCCGTTTGGATGGATCGATGGAAGGTAAGAATCATTCCTTTGGAAACTCCCGAGTTAGATACTGTTACCGCCAAAGACAAGGATGTACAAAAAGTGTTGGTTTCTTCGATCAGTGATGAGAAGCAGAGACGACAAAAAGCGTTGAAGGAGCAGCTCAAGAGTCATCAGATTAAGTTGGGAGAGGAAGAAAAGGCGTTAGTGGATGTTTTGTTGAACCGCGACATTTCGAATATTGGAAAGAGTAATAGCAATGACAACAACGCCGATGAAAATGAGCACGAAATGGAGGGCGAGGCAGAATCAAATGCTTCTTCTTCCGCTTCGTCTACCTCTTCAAACGAAAGCGAAACACTGCTTCAAAAAGACAAACTAAAAGAAAACGAAACCGATCATGCAACAAAAGAAGAAACAGAAGCACAACTACAAGACGAAGATGAAGGCAAAGAAGGAAAAGAGGATGACGAAGAAACAAATGCAACAACAGCTGATTCATCATTGAACTATCAATCTCGAGAAAAGCTCTTCAACAACTACTTTAGCGTCGGCATAGATGCCAAGGTGGCTCTCGACTTTCACATCGCGAGAGAGAAGAACCCCAAAAACTTCAACAGCAGAGGCTACAACAAGTGGAAGTACTTCCACTATGGTGCTGCCTCTGTTTTGGATGGCTTTGGTGGTGGAGGCCTTAAAAACAAGATCAAATGTCTTTTGGTTGTTCCTTCTCTCTCTCTCTCTCTCTCTCTCTCTCTCTCTCTCTCTGTCGCATTTCTAACCAACCAAACAAAAAGATTGATGGAGAGCCGGTAGAGCTGCCGGCTAGCGTGGAGGGACTGGTATTACTCAACCTATCCTCCTATGCCAGCGGCACCAACCCTTGGGGCACCCTCACCGCCAAAGAGCGGAAGCTCTTCCATCCTCAGGTTTGTTCCCGTTTCTTGCTTTCGTTCAATGAAACGACCCGTTTCTCTCTCACTCTGAAATGACTAACAAACATTAATGCTGTTTGTGCAATCAAAAAAAGGCCATAGACGACCAACTGCTCGAAGTGGTGGGAATAACAGGAACGATCCATCTGGCCCAAATCCGAACGGGCACTTCCTCTGGCATCAAACTGGGACAAGGCAAGTCCATCCACATGATCCTCGAGACTCACCTCCCCGTTCAGGCCGATGGAGAGCCATGGCTGCAAGTGCCCTGCGTTGTGGAGATCTCTCACCATAACCAAGTGCGAATGTTGAAGAAGTGCGTCGCCAGCAGTTCAATCTTTTGGTGATACTCAAAGGGAGATAGATACCACACTCTTTCAAACAACCAGCTAACCCAAAAGATTTTTGTGTAAAAAGATGAGATAGTACAGATTAACGCCTACTCCCGTCAGTATCAGCGTCAGTGTTATGCACATCAACAACCACGTTATTGGTCTCCAATACCTTTATTGTTTTGTTTTTTCGAGGAGTGAGCAAGAAGAAAGAATCTAAAAAGAGCGAGAGGCTGAATGAGAGAGAGAGAAAGAGAGAGAGAGAGAGAGAGAGAGAGAGAGAGAGAAGAAGTAGAAGAAGAAGGAAAAGAAGAGATCAAACCGAGAAAAACCAAGAGGCAGAGCATTCACAGAACACGTTTTCTTGGTGATCAGCAACAACCGAAGCCGACTCTCTTCATCGTTCTCCACTACCCCTCCATACGAAGTCACGTCCTGTTCTCCTTCTTCTCTGTCGTTGTTGTTGATCGTTAAATACCTAGAAGCAGAACGAGAAGCAGAAATCTTCTCGCGCCTTTCGTCCTGACTTCTCGCTTTGTAGTAGATAAGAAAAGGGACCAAAAAGTTGACGAATCCAGTAACGATGAGTGCACTCCAATTCAACAACATCGCAAAGAACGAGCCTTTTTTTAAAAAGTTTTTCGTGTTAATGGAATGACATATAGGAGTTAGGAAAGAAAGAAAGAAAGAAAGAAAGAAAGAAAGAACAAGAAGAACAAGAGGAAAGAAAGGGCGTTACCTTGAGCAAAAATGAATCCAAGCAACCACGGCGCAATAACTCCCCAAAAATACGACATCTTCTTTCCACAAACTCCTCCCATCAAAAGGTTATAGCGCGTCGTTATGGAATAAACCGGAATGCCCGGCAGAATGATGAACAGAGAGAAGAGATAGACGCTGAACCTAGTGACCACCAACACTCTCTCCCCCGAAGACATCCTCTCCAGCAGGTCATCCGTCTCGAGGTCGGTATAGGCCATAGCTGCCAGACAGCCCAAAAGCAGATAGCCAAAGAGAGAGATGATGGCAGAGAGCCATACGCTGGCGTTCACGCTGACATAGGTACGTTTCTCGTTGACCCAGGACGGGATGAGCAGGACGTATCCCCAACTTACTATAAATACACTTATTACCTATGTTGGTTTTAGTGAGAATGAAAAGGCAAAGCAATAAGGACTGAAGGAAAGACGAAAGAGGGAGAAACAACGGACGAATAACGATAACAGAAGGAGAGAAAATACTAACCTGAGCATAACTCACACCGACCATAGGAATCAAGTCAGCACTGATAAAGGCTCGAATGAACTGAAACACGAACTCCCCTTGCAACACCAACAATCCGAAGAAAGAGAGCCACTGCACCTTAATGTTGTCGTCCAGGTTGTAAATGCCTAAAGGTATGCAAGCGGCCATTACGAGGAGGTAACCCACTGTGAGGTGTAATGCGGAGCCCTTATAGAGGTCATCTATGCTTTCCGTTCCGATGAAAGATGGATGCGGATAGATCTAAAGAGAAAAAGAGTCCTAAGAAAGAAGGTAGGGAAGAAGAAAATGACAAGAAAGATGCAAGCAAGCAGCAATAAATTCTGGAAAAGGAACAACGCAAACGAAGCAAAAAGAAAAGAAAAGAAAGCGAAAACGAAAGACAGAGTAATGAGTACCTCCAAAGCCCACGAATGGTGAAACAGATATATCAAAAAGGAATCCATCGACTGTTGTAGATAATAATAAGACATCCATCGCGTAGATAAAAGAAAAATAAACAGAAAGAGACAATAGAAAAAGAAGAGAAAACAAACCTGAGCACAAATGATAATGCTGGCCACATTCATGGTCTGCAGGGAGACGTTGAGGAAGACCTGGAACACGAAATGCCAGGCCCGCCCAAAGTAATGGCGGACGGCGTTGGCGTACTCCACGCGGAGCTGGAACCGGTCGTTGCCGGGGAGACGCGCGATGCCCTCGCACAGCATGCAACTTGCCAGGGAGGAGAGCACGGTGAAGAGGGCCATGGTGGCCAGGGACACCAGCAGCCCGGCCTGCTGGAACACGATGGGGATGGCCAGCACCCCCGGCCCGTAGATCTGGTTGATGATGAAGACGTAGCTGCTGAGCACGCCGATGGTCTTGGTGCCCAGGGAGGAGGAGTTCTGCTGGGCCACCTGGGCTGCCTCCTTGGGCACGGTCTCGTCCTCCTCCTCCAGGGCCTCTGCATCGGAGGAGGAGGGGGAGGAGAAGAAGAGAGCGGAGGGAGAGGCGGAGGGAGGCAAGGAGGAGCTTCGAAGGAGCCGTCGTAAGGAAGGAAAAGCGGCTGACGGTTGGAGTGGAGGCTGTTGTTGTTGTTGTTGGTGAGGGGACAGGGAGGAGACAAAAGCGGTGGAGTCCAGGGAGAGAGCACGGCTGGTGGAGGAGAGGTGGATGGAGGCAGGCCGCAGCAAACGTTGCTCTTCAGGCTGTTGTGGTTGTTGCAGGGTGGAGGAGGAGGAGGAGGAGGAGCATGCTGAGGTGGAATGCTGTTGTTGTTGTTCTGAAAAATTTGACACCAGCGTTGCCGGAATGGAGCCGTACGATTTTTGCCTTTCTGCGCCAGTTGAGCTCATGGTTGCCAAGCTGTGGTTTTTTTTTTTTTTTTGGGAGGGAGCGTTCCTAGACCACCCACGCAAGAAAGCGCTGATTCTTTTTCGCTCACTTGCAGAACGCCAAAAAGAAAGAAAACCGTTTCGTCCTTTTGCTTTATTCTTTTTTTTCTTTATTTCATAAATTTTCTGTTTTCTTTTCTTTTTTTGGGTAAATTATTAAATTTTATCCTTTTTACTATCGTATGACGTGTGCAAATTTCCCTTTTAACGATGAAAATTACCTTTTTCAAGCGGGCAGGAAAAATTCGGCCGAATTCTCGCGGAAATCATTGCGCTCGTGACGTAACTTTTCTTCTTTTTGGAGAATGATGATGTCATGCGCAGCCAATCGGGCAAAAAAAAAGAAAGAAAGTAAAGGAACGCGTGCCGCGCGGAAAGTAGAACGAGGTTTCATGCGTGCAGGGCAGGCAGCGGAGGACTCATGCTCCCCAGCACGGAACTGAACACTCTGCTGAACGTTCGAGCTCTTTTGGCGGAGAGTTTCCAGCTCTGGTTTCATGTCGTCCCATTCTTATCTTTTCCAACCAGGATGGCATGCTCGAAATGGCTTCCAGACGGGACACTGGGCGGCGGCCAGGACGTGTCGGCAGTGGTTTACACGGTGTCATCAAGATCTTGATGGTATCTCTTCCTCTCTTTTTGTGATAGAATGGGTCTTTATGACCAACAAAGTCCTAACTTTGGCCAACTGACAACACCCTCCTCTCAATCGGCGGTTGAAGAAAAAGAGCCGTAGAGAGTGTGATCCAAAGAGAAAGTTTCCCAGGTGGCATGAAGTTGGTAGCTTGTATTGTTCGACTTTGTCGTAGAGAGAATCAGACAGTTTTTCGATGATGAGACCTTTTCTGCGTTGGTCTCGTTTCTTCCAGGCACGGACTGCCGTTTGGTCCAAAGAGGCTAGTCCGGGCTGACAACTGTTGTTTCGCTCTTGCAAGTTCTGAGGAGCTTTTCCGTCTCATGTTTCCATTGCCAGTTTTGGAAGAACTGTGTGTGTGTGTGTGTGTGAGAGAGAGAGAGAGAGAGAGAGAGAGAGAGAGAGAGAAAGAGAGAGAAAAAGAGAGGGTGTATGTTTGCATGTTTTGACAACGAGGACGAAGAAGCAGCAGCAGCAAAAAGACAAAGTGCCACTTTTCACCAAACGAAAAAAACGTAGCGGCGGCTCATTTTGTAGCAACAACGATGAAGCAGCATCCTCCACAAAAACGTAGCAGCCGGGGAAGGAACTTTTGATTAGCAACATCCTCCTTGAGTATGTGCGCGCGTGTACGAACCCCAACAGAGCATACTTTTCTAGGAGGAGGGCCTGCTTGCCCTTTCATTTTTCGAATGGACAAGGCGATCGGTCATGCTGCTACGCTTGCCTTCTTTCTCACGGCTGCGAGCCCTTCTGTTCCTCACGCCAAACCTCACCGCCACTCTGTTCCTCAACCGTTCCGTTCATCGGCTCACAGCCCATGCGCTGGCTTTTGTTTGTTTGCTATTCCAAAAAAAAAAAAAAAAAATCGAATGATATCAAAACCCGATCATTTTGTCGACAAAATTAGATCGTTTCATAAATTCAGCCAATCGAAATTCGTAAATGGTCCTTTCGGCAAAAAAAAAAGTGAATTCGCGCTATTTGGCTGAAAAGTAATGAAGAACAAGAAGCAACAAACCAGAAAGTTACACAAACGCTGAAACACAGCCCCCCTCTCTCTTCTCTCTCTCTCTCTCTCTCGTACATTTAAAAAAAAAACGAACAAAAAAACCATTACATGTGACATTGGAAAGAGAATGCAAGCAAACAGCAAGTCTTCGCCGTTACCACCGCCGCCACCGCCGCCGCCCTCCCCTGCCGTTACGGACCTGCACCCAAAGCAGAAGGAGGGGGCCGCTCCCCCTCTTCCTGCAGCTGCTTCCCCGCCACCGCCTCCCCCTGCAGGAGGGCCTCCCTCCCCTGGCTCTGGGGAGAGAAACTGGATCCCTCTGTCGTCCTCCCCTTCTGAGTCTTCTTCTTCCCGTCAGGCCAAGCGGCCTCTGGTCTCCTCTGCTGCCATGCGTTCCACCAAAGTGAGTCTGCTCTCTGCTCTCCTCTGCTCTCCTCTCCTCTCTCTCTCTCTCTCTCTTAACAAAAAAGAACAACACGAATAGCCAGCCGACATAACCTCTTTCGACTGGCACAAAGCGGATGGCTTCCGCCGCTCCTCCGAGGGCTCCGCCGGGGTCTTCTTCATCAAGAGCGAGAGCCAGGGCATGGTGGTGGTCAAGGGCAGCTCCACCATCACCGTAGAGGCCTTTGGCGCCCTCCTGGCGGAGCGGCTGGAGGTGACGGCCCCCAAGGTCAGGGTCTTGGAGTACACCAACCCTGAGTGGCGCGTCATGAAGCGGAAGCTCTTCAGCCTGGCCAAGAGGATCGGGGAGAACGACTCGGTGAAGGTGGAGAAGGAGCTGGATCGTGCTTTCGTGCTTGGTACTTTCCTTTGCTTTGCTTTGTTTGGGGTAAGAGTTACAACGTTTTCTATAAAAAGTGATGGAATACGTGCCTGGCAAAGATCTGGAGACGTTGGGTCCGGAGATGGCTCTGAAAGTCTTTGGTGGCGACTGGGTTAGTACTTTTTTCTTGTTCTGCTTTTTTCGTCTTCTTCTCTTTTTCGTCGTTCTTCTTCTCTTCTTGTCTTATGTTGTCTTATGTTGTTCTTCTTCTTCTTGTTCTTTATCTTCTTCTTCTTCTTCTTCTTCTTCTTCTTCTTCTTCTTCTTCTTCTTCTTCTTCTTCTTCTTCTTCTTCTTCTTCTTCTTCTTCTTCTTCTTCTTCTTCTTCTTCTTCTTCTTCTTCTTCTTCTTCTTGTTCGTCATCTTCTTCTTCATTCTTCTTTATGTATTTCCATTTTGCTAATCATTTCTTCGTCTAATTCTTCTTGTCGTTCTTGTCCTTCTTCGGTTCTTCTGCTTCTCCTTCTGTCATCTCTTATTCTTTCTTACTGTTTCGTCCTTGGTTCTTCTGCTTTAAATCCTATCGTGCATAAATATAGGGACGTTATATACTTCAACAAATGGGCCGAATTGTCGTTTTTGACATGCTTTGTAACAACTGGGATCGCCTGCCTGCTGTTTGGGACAACGACGGCAATGCCAAGAACATTATTCTCAGCAAACTAACCGCAAAGAAACAAAACGGCAGCGATGAAGCTGCCGCCGACTCGGAGGACGAAGAAGAAGAGGGCTGGAGGGTGGTCGCCATCGATCAAGGACTATCTTGTATCAACCCGGAAACCTTTCGGTCAGGCTACGACAAGTACATGAACAGAGTAAAAGAGTTTGCTTTGGAGGTGGTACAAGAGGTTTGTTCTTCACCTCTCATTTCTCTTGTCTTGTTTATCTTTTCTGTTCTTCTTCTTCTCTCGTTCTCTTTGTTTTTTTTTTGTTCCTTCCCTCTTATTAAGCTCGCTTCTCTTGTTCTTTCTCTTTCTCTCTCCCTTCTTTTTTATCATTTCTTCTCTTATGCGACCCTTATCTCTGCTCTCTACCATCAATCCTTCCCTTATTGATGTATGTGCTTCAAAAAACAACAGAAACCCTCGGAAGGGTTGACTAAGATTCGAGAGCTCCTTCGTTTATGTACAGCCTACGACATCACCGAGGCTGGAATGGCGGAGTTACGCCAAGGCATCATCGACGGCATGCTCTTTGCCGTGAAAGCGTTGAGCCGAGAGGTGCTCCAGGAGTTGAAGGATCAGGTGGCCACGATGGTGACCATGGACTGGGCAGACGTTTGGGCTTCGGGGTTGCAGCAAATCAACGTGGACTTTATCGCCGCTGTGCTGGACATCTTCAGAGAAGTCTTGCATGAACGCAAAGATTAAACCCGAGAGGAGCAAAACCGGTCGCCTTATACTTGGGCGAAAAGGCGGGGATCAATCATGTCGACCTGAACGACTTACCATGTCGTCATGAAAATACAGAACAAATGAAATTTTCCGAACCGCACCCCATTGGTCCGAATCGCTCTCAAAATAATTCATATTATCCGTAATGCTTAAATTAGGAAATTAATGGAAATCGATTAGTTAAATTCTGAAAAAAAAATATTTTGTGAACCGAAAAAAAAAAATAGAAAAGAAAAAAAAAAGAAGTTGAGCGAAACGGCGAAAAGAGAGAGAAGAGAAGAGAAGAAGAGGAGGAGGAGGAAGGACTTGTGTAGTTTGATAAAAGAAAGGGAAGGATTTTTGAAAAGAAAAAAAAAAAAGAAAGAGAAGAGTTCTCCCTCTTTTTTTTTTTTGTGTTGTTGTGTTGGGGCTCAACGCGCTTTCCCTCGTTTGCTGTGATTTTTGATTATTATTATTTTTTTTAGGTGCGATGATTTGATTTTTTTTTTTCTTTCAAGATTAACCCAAAAAATAAATAAATAAATAAACAGGTTTTTTTTGAAAAAAAAACAATCCCTAAAGCAGACAGATTGCCTGTGGAACGGTGTGTGAAGGAAGAAGAGAAGAAAAAGGAAGAAGGAGAACGAACAACAAAAAGAAGAAGAAAACGAATGTCTAAATCCGGTTCGAAGGCGGCGTTTGAGCACAAAGTAATCGTGGTGGGAGCGGGTGGAGCCGGAAAGTCGGCCCTCACGCAGATGTTCATGTATAATAACTTTGTGGAGGAATACGACCCCACCACCGCAGACTCATACAGGTACCTTACTCTCTCTCTCTCTCTCTCTTTCGTTCCCTCTCTCCTCTCTCTTCTATCGTTCTCCGCTTTCTAACGATTATCCTAAATTTTTGTTTCTGGCTACGCTTCTGTCCTTCTCTTGTTCCATTATATTCTTTCTTCGTTTTCTCCTCCTCCTGCTCCTGCTTGTTGTTGTTGTTGTTGTTGTTCTTCTTCTTCTTGTTCTTCTTGTTCTTGTTCTTCTTCTTCTTCTTGTTCTTCTTCTTCTCTTCTTCTTCTTCTTCTTCTTCTTCTTCTTCTTCTTCTTCTTCTTCTTCTTCTTCTTCTTCTTCTTCTTCTTCTTCTTCTTCTTCTTCTTCTGCTGCTCTTCTTTCTTGCCCTTCTCCTTCCGGAAAATTCTTTCTTCTTTTTTCTATACGGTATCCGCTTTTGCTGCACGTAGAAAAATCCATGAAGTGGATGGCGCCAAATGCCAGTTGGACATATTGGACACGGCAGGCCAGGAGGAGTACATGCGCGACAACTATTATCGTCTAGGCGAGGGCTTCATCATCGTGTACAGCGTAACCATGCCCGACACCTTCCGGGCGGTCAACCGCTTCTATGACCACATTGTGCAGATCAAAGGCCGAGAAGATGTACACTTCTTATTCTCCTCCTTCCTCTTTTTTTCCCTTCTTTCTTGCATTCTTTCTCCTTTTTCCAGCTTGTTATTCTCTTCTTCGTTCTTCGTTCTTCCTCCTTCCTTCCTCCTCTTGTTCTTCTTGTTGTTGTTGTCTCTTCTTCTTGTGCTTCTCTCTCTCTCTCTCTCTCTCTCTCTCTCTCTCTCTCCTCATCTTCTCTTCCCTTTTTCGCTTCCAAAGGTGCCGATAATATTGGTAGGAACAAAGAGTGATTTGGTGGATCAACGCCAAGTGACGGAGGCAGAGGGGCAAGAGCTTTCCAAAAAGCTGAAGCTGCCTTTCTTCGAGGCCTCCGCCAAGACCCGCTTCAACGTGGATGAGGTCTTTTCGGAGCTGGTGCGAAGGGTCATTGCGCATAAGAAGGCAACGGGTGTGGGTGGCCCAAGTTCTTCTGGTTCTGGATGTTGCACCCTCTTTTAACACGTTTATTTTGCTGAATTCTCTGTCCCCCCTTTCAGTTTTTTTCCTTTCTCTTTTTCCACGTCGTTTTGCTCTTTTGCTTTTTTCTTTTCTTTCCTTTCTCTGTTGTTTTGCTGCTTTCCGTTTGTCTTTCTTTCTCGTAGCTCTTGGTTGCTCTCGTTTTGCAAGACAGGTAACGCTGGACACAAAAAATATCTGACTCTGCCTGCAAGGGCCAAAAAAAAGAGTAACCAAGAGGCACGGGGAGGGTCTTCATTGGTCGAACGAACTGTCTTCCCTGAAAAACTCTTATATTGCATTATAAGAGTTATTCAGTTTTCTGTCACACATGGCGATCTATAAACATTCCTTTTAGTTTTGCTCTAACGAACAAACGTTACACAAGCAAACATACAAAACAATGTCACGCTGTAATGTGGTGCTGTTGGCCCTGGTGGCTGCCTTCCTCCTGACCTTTGGGGAGGCGAGCGGCCTGAAGGTGGGTCTCTTTGCCGACCCCGACCACACCAACCAGAAGGTGGAGGAGCCCGTGGACTCCTACGAAGGCTACGAAGGGGGCGGAGCCCTCATAGCACGACTGCTGGAGGAAGGCGAGCACACCGTCTCCACCGTGGACGCGCTGGAGGACGAGGAGGCCTGGTCTCAAGTGCTGTCCACCGTTTCCGTCTTTGTCTTTCCCGCGGTGAAAGAAGGCGAGGAGCCCAGCCCCTTCTTTCCCGAGGCGTTGACCCAAGCGCTCAACACTTTTATGGAGGAAGGAGGCGTCATCGTGTGGAGCTCTTCGTCTGTCCTCTGCAACCAGACTTTCCTGCTTGGATGGACCGAGCCGGCGGTCGAGAGTGGCTTCAACACTCTCAAGACCGAAAACTTCACCGGCACTCCCTTCGAGACCGCTCCTGAAACGTTGGAAGCTCTCCCTGAGAGCGAATTTGTTAACATGGGAACCTTCGACGATGAAGTCTGCTATTACACCGCTGAAGGACATTGCACGGTGATGTCGGTGCAAAGAGGGGAGGGCTTCTTGATCTTCCTCGGTTGGGACTTTGTGTCCTTCGACCCCGAGATCCCCCCGCTGATACCAAAGAGGGAGCTGATCACGCCCAACTGGGAGACGGTCTTTGCCATCGCGGTGGAAGGTTTCGCCAAGGAGGAACCGGAATCCTCAAGCTCCTCCTCCGCTGAAGATGGTTCGGCTTCTTCGAACAGCTCCAGTGATGGAGCGGAGGATGGCTCAGCTGCCAACACTTTGCTCCCCGCATTCTTCTAAGCCTGTTGTCACTCTACAAAAAAAAAAAAAAAAAAAAAAAAAATGCCTTAACTCTCCAGAGAGGTTAGTTGCGTCTCACGCTTGGCGCTTGTGGTTGCTTTGGAAGGAAGAATTCTTCTTTTATCATTTCGATGCGTCCAGATCTTCTTCTCTCTTTCGTTTTCTTTCTTGTTTCTCCTTCCCCTGGTCTTCCTTCTCTTCTTGTTCACGCAGCCACTGCCTTACAGAGGGAGAGAAACTGCTCTCATATTTGAGCAGTATCTTAATCTTTTCCCTTGGACAACCACGCTCCTCCAACCACTTCACCACCTCCAAACGACCTCTGTCTAGTGCCTCGTCGAAGGTAGCTTCTCCCCAAGGACATCCGTTCTCGTGAGCCCAGGCCAAAATCTCCAAGTGTCCACGCTTTACTGCGCCGTTGGTGGTGTGGATGTCCCAAGGGCAACCTTGCGCATGGGCATATTTCAGCACATCGAGGTGCCCATTGTAGGCCGCCAAGGAGCACACCCATTCATCCCAAGGGCATCCGTTCTCATGAGCCCACTTCAGCACTTCCAAGTGTCCATTTTCTGCTGCTCTCATGCATGTGTCTTTGTTCCAAGGGCATCCTTGCTCCCGCGCCCATTGCAATGTCTCCACTCGTTCCTTGTTGCTTGCAGGGCTCCTTCGTAGTGGCAACTGTACTACCCTCGTGGCTTCCAAGAACAGCCTTGTTGGTGGACCCACTGGAGAACTTCCAAATGTCCCTGGACGGCAGCGTTGAAAGTTGTCCACCCGTCCCAAGGGCACCCTTGTTCTCGAGCCCACTGGAGGACCCTCAAATGTCCACCTTTTGCTGCTTTGGCGCACGTCGACTCGTCCCAAGGGCACCCTTGTTCTCGAGCCCACCGGAGGACTCCCAAATGTCCACCTTTTGCTGCTTTGGCGCACGTCGACTCGCCCCAAGGGCACCCTTGTTCTCGAGCCCACTGAAGCACTTCCAAATGTCCGCCTTCTGCGGCCGCCGTGCAAGTCTCTGACGCCAAACAGTAGCCGTTCTCTAGCGCCCATTGCAGCAACGTGACAGAGCAACACACTTGCTTACTGGACAGTTTGAAGCGGAACTCCTCGGGGCAACACTGAAACCATCGCTTGCAAGTCCTGGCCGCCACTGCCACCATGCCCTTTGGCAGGTCCCGTCGAAGAATCACCTCCAAGGAGCAACGAAACTGCAAATTACAAGCTGACGTCATGATTTAACAAAATATAAAAAAAAAGAAAGAGAAAGAGAAGAGGGTCGTCAAACCTTTGCTTTACTTTTTTTTTCTCATTCCAGAAAAGAAGAGAAGGCGTTTTCTTCTTGGGCAGGTGGTGGTTGTTGTTTGGAGAGACGTTGATGCAGTTCCACCAGTTCATCCGTTTGTTGTTTGAGCAGTTGGTACACCCGCTGCCAATGCTCTTCTTCTTGCTCTCGGAATCTTTGTTGGTGTTCGTTTGTTGAGTTCATGACTTCTGCTTCTTCTTTCTTTTTTTGTTGCTCATTTGCAAGCTCTTTAAAAATAAACGATAAGATAGAACGAAAGAGAGAAACGACAAAGAAGAAGAAGAGTACGTTTTTCAAGAGTGGCGATTCTCTCTTGTTGTTGCGAGATAACTTGTTGCTGTTCACCCAACTTTGCCTTCAGCTGCTCCACTTTTTCCTCCACTTCTCTCTCCAACGAGACGAGCTGCTCTCTTGTAGTCTGTTTCACCTTATCGAGTCCTCTTTTCAAGATTTGGACTTTGTTCTTCTTTGCAATCAGCTTCTCGTTTGCTGCTTCACATTTGCTTTGAAGAAAGCTGTTCTTCTCTTTCTCGTTGGCGAGTAAAAGTTCCAATTCTTTCTCCCTTTCCTTCCATCTTCTTTCTTCCTTTTCTTCTTTTGTTTCCATGTGCGTTTCTTCTTCTTGCTCTTCTTCTTTGTCTTCTTTCGTTGGGATGTGTTGTTTTTTATGGTTCTTTTTCTCTGTGTTTTCGATCGTGAATTCGTTAAGTAATGACGAAGCAGGAAGAGAAGGGGTTCGTTTATGTTTCGAAGGAATAGGAGTTCCAACAGAGTTGTTAATTCGTTGTTGAAGCTGTTGTTTTGGCTTAAAAGGAGAAGAGATTGGTGAAAGCAGAGAGGCGCTACCTGGTCTCCTTTTACTTTGATGAGAAGGAAGAGAATTATTTTGTGTCGTTTTGTTGATTCGCTCTCGCGAGGTTTTTGGTAAACGTTGTTTGAATGAAGGCGCAGAGGAAAGATTATTGGAACGAGAGAAGGTAGAATTGTTGTGGTCTTGTTCATTAGCGTTGCCAATCTTTTTCGCAGCGACTAAAAGCTCAAATGACCACTTTGCACAAACAGAAAAATCCTGAGTAAGAAAGACAACGAAAAGAAAGAAATATGAAGGGAGCGAGAGAAGAGTCAAGATATATACCAAGGAAATAGGAAGCGATCGCGGTAAACCATCAGTGTGGGTAACCATTGTGACATGCGTTTGGGGGTCGGTAAATGCGTGACGAAGCAGATGAGTAAGTTTAAATGACCTCCAATCAAAGCCAACATCTTCAGCTTGCCCGTTTAGTGTATCTTTTGTATTTGGAATTTAAAAGCACAGGTTTTTGTTAAAAAATAAGATACACATGAGAGAGAGAGAGAGAGAGAGAGAGAGCAAACCAATCATCAAAGCTAGATTCATCAAAGACCTCTTTACAGTACTTTGTTCAGAAGAGCGAATGCCTATTTTAAACGTAATTTCAGAAAATGCTAACAAACGAGAAGAGAGAAGATAGAGGAGGGGAGAAAGTTACTGGAATCAGTGGCTGAAAATGGCGCCAATACAACCAATTCTAGCATCCTGCTGGCTTCTGGTATTACAATTATATGGTTGCCGCTGCCTCCACTACATACATTCATTTTAGTCAGGCCTAATAAAAGAAATAACAAAAAAAGATACAGCAAGAAAGAAAATATAAACCTCTGACTTCTGTTCGTGGTGAGGTCATAACCACGAGATGTCCACGTTGACCCTGGAACCGTTGTCGGTACATGATGAGCCATCGGAAACTTTGCCAAAGTTGGAGACACAGAACCGGCAACGCGACTCGTCAGGGCGGGTCTTAACTGAGAACGAACTCTTTGAGGAGTACCAGAAGAAGATGAAGAAGGAATGTTCTTATCTTGTTTTGTAGTTGGTTGTGACCCTGAGAACCCTTTTTTGAGGTGAGAAGGAAGTTGAGGACGAACCAATAAACGAAAGAAGAGGTGTGACTTCATTTGTTGGTCGCTAGATGTTTCAAACAATGTGAGTTCTTCAAACCTTCAAATTACGAAAAGCGACAATGATAAACGAAAGAATAGAAAAAGATACCTGGAATGAACGTGTTGCATACACGTAGACATAACACGATCAAACTGAGACAAAGAAGAGATGCGATGACACGAAAGCCCATCCATAATGACTCCCTTCTCACCTCCATTGTAGTCGTTCTGTTTGCTAGATTCGATTCCCACAAAATCTTTGCGGAAAACACCTTTTGCAGATGGGGAAGACGAAAAGGAGTTGTCTATGACAGGACTTGTGTCGTAGTCGAGATTGCTGCTCGTGTTGAGCTGTTGTGAAATGGAGCTTTCATAGATGGAAAGTTTTTGTCCTGTGTATAAATCGTATACTCGATCATTGTCTTTGTACGAAATTTGTTAAAAACAATAAGAGGGAGAGGAAGAGAGGGAGGGAGAAGGAGAGGGAAGTACAAACATATTTCAAAGGAAGCAAAATAGAGAACAGAAACTGAGGAGGCTGAAGATGAATTCTTAGCGTCTAACCGACGTAATATTGCTCCTATTGCTCTTCGCAAAAGTCCGTCCCCACTGACGTTTGTTTCATCAGCACGAAAAAATGAATAAAAACATCAAACAATAGTAAAAAAGGAAATAAGAAAAGATTGCAAAACAAATGGAAGAAACGTACGAAGCAGTAACAGAAGAATACGAAACATATGAAGAACTAGCAGCAAGAGAAGGAGAGGAAGAAGGACTATAAGCAGAAAAGGAGCGACGACCAGTAGGTCGATACGGCGCTATCACCCATGCGAGACCGCCACACCCACCCATGCAGAGAATGGCCGAGTCTCGGCCCAAAGACTGTCGAGTGGTCAGCCCGCGCAAAGGCTCTCGCAAAACTCGTTTGTAGCTTTCTTCTGCGGTTGCATTGTTGGACGTCCAATCGAAGTTGAACCTTTTATTGTTGTTATCGTTGTGATAAGAGAATAGAAAAAGAAAAAAGAAAAAAGAAAAAGAAAAAAAAGAAAAAAAAGAAAAACGAAAAAGAAAAAGAAAAAGAAAAATAAGAAGAATATGAGGCAACAAGTACGTGTGTTGAAGACGAGCGTGTTTGACGATGACGGCATCCTCGGAGGGCACGAGGGTCATGCACGGACCACCACCACTACCGCTATTTCCACGAGAGGACGCGTCGCGAAGAAAGCCGATGGTTCGTATCTTTGAACTTCGCCTTAAGTTCTTCTCTTTGATAAAAAAATAGAGCAGCGAGAAAAGCGAAAAACAAACCTTTGGCATTAACTCATCGACATTGCTTTTCGTTGGTGCTGTCTTCCTGCCCTTTAGGTTCTGTACAATGAGATCTTCTCCTTCCTCTTCTTCTTTCCTCTCTTTCTCCTTCTCCTTGTCGTGTTTGACGCTGTGACAATCATCACGGCCGCGAAGATTCCAAAATTGACCTTGTATGATTTCCGTTTGCAGGTCCACTTGCTTTGTTTTTTTTTTTTAAAAAAAAAAACTGAGCCAGAAAAACAAAAAAAGAAAGTGAATGGTTTGTGTGTTTGTTACCCCCAAATCAAAGGATTGACCTTCCCCTGCAGCAAAGAGGGGAGGACGATCGGCCATCAACACTTCTTTTTTATTGTTGGTGTAGCTTTGTATTTCTGAAACACTCGTCACGGTTACCTTATTTTGAAAAATCTTACGTCATTTAACTTTAAATGGGAAGGATATATATCGTCGACATAATCTTTTTTCTGAACACTCGTCACGATTACCTTATTTTGAAAAAACTTACGTCATTAAGGTTGTCGACATGATCAAGCGTTATATGTCCTTTTGGCCAGATAGCAACAAACCATCTTTTCCCAGTCGGTCAACATGATCCCGAAGGAGGCTCGGCATGTTGGGTGGTGCGTGCACCCTCCCTCCCTCCTTTCTTTCTCTGCCTCGTTCTCTTTGTTTTGTTTCCTGGTTGTCTTTATTGATACACAGGGGAAAAAAATAGTGCGATTTTCTTCTCGGTGGTCGCACTTGTGCTATTGCTTCAAATGCTCTACTCCTTTTCCTCCTACTCCTCCGCCTACAATGGCAACGACGAGTCCGCCCATACCCATAGACTTTCATATGAAGGTTCATCTTCATCCCTTCCACTGCCAGTCAAACCCCATCAATCTTCTCCTCTCTCCAACCGTTGTCTCGTCTTTTGGCACATCAAAAAGACCGGCGGGACCACTCTTCGGCACATCCTTCTCAAAGACTCTCAGCTGAGAAACCGCACCTTTTCTTGGCAACAAGGCTTTTCAGGTGGCTTTACCGCCGATGTTGTTTTGGGCCATGCCTGGGTGAGTCGGGTCATCAACTTGTTAGAAGCAAACAACAACAGCATTGCTGCACAAAACGAAGGAATGAAACTGGCTACAAGGGTGCTGGAAGACAGTGACAGTGAAGAGGTGGGCAGTGGCAACGAAGAGGATAAGTCAACCGGAGCAGAATGTTATTGGATGATGTCGCTAAGAGACCCGATGGAACGGTTTTTGTCCAAGTTTTTCTTCAAGAAGCGATGGGGAGACTCCGTGGAAGACTTCGTGTTAAACAACCCTATGTTTGCTTTTCGATCCTTCCGGTTGTTGAGGGATCAGGAGGAGTTCAGCAGGCTCAGCGCCATGTTGCACCGGTTCGACCTGATCGTGCTCACAGAGCGGTTCGACGAGTCACTGTTGCTCTTGACAGAGGAAGACAGAATGGTTGGCGAGGAAGCCTTCCTTAACTACACCAACTTTGGTATCCTTCACGGGCGACCCAAAGCCTCGGATCTCTCGCCCAAAGTGCGTCAACGGTTGGAGGAGCTGCTTCACTATGACATCCTGCTGTATCGACAGGCCCAAAGGTTGTGGGAGGAAAAGGTGCGAAGAAGCAAGTTTGGGGGAGAGGAGGGGCTGAGGACACGGTTGAAGGAGCTGCAAACGGAGAAAGGGGTGCACCGCGGCTGTGCTAAGAGGGGAGAGGCCGTGTTTGGTGGCTCTGGACGATGCAAAGAGTTTGCATCGGCAAAGAAGAGGCAATAACAATTTTATTTTATTTTTAAATATGTTGAGCTTTTGTTTATTTAAACGACGAAACAGAAAAGAGAAGCGAGAAGACAACCCCGGAGCGGAGGCATCTAGGGGGAGGGGCCAGCGCGTGTAAAGGGTATTGCTGCCGTTCAGTTGCTCTTTTAGATCGAAACAATCGATCCTATTGAAAAACGATTGGTGCAAAATAACATAATGGTCAGTGAAAGGAAAAAAGTGTCGTTTGGAGGATTTGCATCCTCGGTCGGCATGGCCGCGAGCAGCATCTCAAAGAGCTGCCTTGCAGGGTACGGTCTTGCCTCCTTATTCCCTCTTCACTCCACATTGTTTATTGAGCTGTGCACAGGGCGATCTTCTCAATGGTAGCACTTGTGCTATCATCACACATGCTTTACTCCTTTTCCTCTTCCTTTCACCCCTCCTCGCACAAAGGCAACAACGGGTCCACTCAAACCCTTCGGCCTTCATATGGTTCATCTGCACCGCCTCAACTTCGGATCGAACCATACTCACCACCTTCTTCATCTCACACTCCCTCTTTTCATCACCCCTCCTTACCAACTCCACTGCCCGACCGGTGCCTTGTCTTTTGGCACGTCAAAAAGACTGGCGGGACCACTCTCCGGCACATCCTTCTCAAAGACTCTCAACTGAGGAACCGCACCTTCTCCTGGCAACAAGGATTTACTGGTAGGTTCACTGCCGACGTTATCGTTGGCCATGCTCCAGTCAGTCGAATCATTATAATGTTGGAAACAAGCCTGATAGCAGCTGACTGCTACTGGATGATGTCATTGCGAGATCCCCTGGAACGGTTCATATCCAGGTTTTACTTCAAGAGGCGATGGGGAGACTCGGTGGAGGACTTTGTCTTGAACAGCTCCAACTCAAAACTTCGCTCCTTTCGCCTGTTGACAGACCAGGAGGAGTTCCGCAGGCTCAGCACCATGTTGCCCCGGTTCAACCTCATCGTGCTCACAGAGCAGTTCGACGAGTCTCTGCTACTATTGATGGAGGAGGACAGAATGATTGGGGAGGAGGTCTTCCTCCACTACACCAACTTTGGGATTTTGCAAGGACGACCCAAAGCCTCGGATCTGTCTGCGAAAGTGCGCGGTAGGTTGACACGGCTTCTTCGCTTAGACATCCTGCTGTACCGTCTGGCCAAAAGGTTGTGGGAGGAAAAGGTGCGAAGAAGCAAGTTTGGGGGAGAGGAGGGGCTGAGGACACGGTTGAAGGCTCTGCAAACGGAGAAAGGGGTCTACCGCGGTTGCGCCGAGAAGGGAGACCGCAAGGCAGGGGGGTCCGGTAATTGCAAAGAGTTTTCACAATTAGGAATAAACCAAGAGTAGGGAACTGGCCCCTTAAGCAGGCACAAGAGAAGCCTTCGTGTCCGTGTACTATTCTTAACTTTGTTTTTGTTTGGAAAAGAACCGAGTCAGCTCCAGGAATATGGAGAGACTCAGGCCACCCTTTTCAAGGGTGTAGACTGTGAACCGATCAATCATTGCTGAATCACGGTTGAAGTGCTTTGTCGCTTCCGCAGCGCGCCTTTATATTGTCCGCAGACAGCAGTGCTAGCATTGTGGGTTGAACCGGACTTCTTCTTCGCTGAACAGGCACCCGAGTCAGCACCAAGACGACACGGTAAAGAATTCCCACGTCGACAAAAATTCTTTGCTTTGTTTTAGGTAAAGATGATATTAAATGCTCAGGACGACACGAATTAACATGGGTGACGTCATACTATTACGAGGGTTCATCCATACGAAGTTTCCTTTTTTTTTTTTTGGACTTTTTCTTTTCTATTTTTCATTTTTGAAGTAGCAACAGCAAGCACAGAAGCTGTTGTTTTTTCACACACTCGACAGAACCACCACCTCAGTGTAGTGTGGTGTAGTGTGGTGTGGTGTGGAGGGAGCGTCATTCATTCACACACGCCCTCATGATGTCGAGGGAAAACAACGGTGGTGGCGGCACCGACGTTGAACCGATGGCGACGATGGCTCTGTCGGCGGCGGATCCTCTTTCGGAAGGTGCGGCACGGTCGATGCCCCCTTCTTCACCTTTGTCGCAGCGCCCCATGTCGACAAGACGAAACCAACCCTTGGCAAGGTTTGCCAAAGGACGACGCGCTCGCAGAAAGGCACAAGCCGTCCCGAGACGACTCTCCCATGCGCAACAAGAGGCTCTATCGTGGCACTGTTTTGTTCGCTCATCTTCTCCTTCATGTTCTTCTTCTTATTCTGCTTCTGCTTCTTTACTTTCTGCTTCTCTTCCCTCAGTGGAAGCAGTGCAAGACGATCGGACACGTGAACGAAAAAAAGTTCGTTTTGTTGACGAAGAAGAAGAGAAGAAACAAGAAGAACCAAACGAAGAAGAGAAGCCAGAAAAAAGGAGGAAGAGAAAGAGAGCTATTCAGCGAACATCAAGAAAAGTGAAGCAGAAGAAGATGACGACAAAAGCTCAACCACCAAAGAAGAGAAGTCGATTGACGAGCAGTGCGAAAGCACTGCTAGGTGGGCTCAACAAAAGAAGCCAAAAACGCTCTTTGCTGGACTATCTATCTATCTCGCGCTTTTCCGCTTCTTCTTCTTCTCTCGACGACGACAAAAGCAAAGAGGTTGCACAACCGAAGAATGACGAGCGTCGAGTCATAGCGAGAACGAGCTGTTTTTCCGTATTAGAGCAAAAGAGAAAGAAGAAGCAAAAAGAGAGAGAGAAAGGGAAAGAAAGAGGACAAGAGACGCTGTATGAGTTGAAAGGAGCTCGGTTGTGGTTGAGACCGGAAGATGTGGAATGCTCAGCAGCGAGGTCGTTGATGAAAGAAGCGACGGAAGGCGAAGAGGAAGCGTACGTGGATACTATCGAACTTGTTCTAGACAAAGGTGTGTTCGTTTTCTTATCGTCAGTTGCTTTCTACGTTCTGAATTTTTCTTTGGTTTTTTTCCCCTTGCTCTCTTGTGTGCAGAAGAAGATTTGAGAGAACAGCCCAGCTTGGTGTTTTTGAGGAAGAAAGTGAAAACAACAGAAGTATGCGCGCGAGTACCACTTATTGCATCTCGCTGCTGCTTCGCTTGTCACAATTGCCATGCCACCTCTGCTCCACCTTCATCCAAAGGTACTTGCTTTCGTTTTTCCTATTCTCTGTGATCGCCTTCTTTCGTCGCTCGTTCTCTTGTCAAAGCCACTCGCTATACTCACGATGCTACAAACACAGGATTGTCCTCATGTCCTCATTCCTCTCAACGTTTGTTGGATGCATTGACCTATCTTCTTTTCAAAGGACGCGATAATAGCGAACTCTCTTTCCCTCAAGAAGAAAGCGAACTAGACGAAAGCGACGTGTCGCAACAGCACTTCGTATCAGACGGAAGATTACGAGTAAGCGCTCGTTTTCTCACTAGCGATTCCACTTCTTCGTTGCTTGAATTGCGATTCTATCTTCAGTCTACGTTTTTCTTTCTTCCAACAAATGATTCACAACAATATGATGAAGAAGTAGACAAAGTCTTTCCTACGATGCCGACTCCACTGTTTGCTTCCATGCAAGCATTAATGGGATGGGCATTTCCTTCGCAACTAGGTCTCGCTCGTTCGTTCTTAACTTCAAACTCGTCCTCTTCTCGTTGGCCCTTCTACCCTGGGGAGCTAGAAAGAGCTCGCCCAACCGCAACTTCTGGTGCTGGAGAAAGCAGCGAAGGGGACACTGACGAAGAGGAGAGAGAAGTTGAGGATGCTGAAGAGATGACAGAAGTGTGTTCTTCGTCTTGTTCCGCTTCTTCTTCTTCTTCTTCTTCTTCTTCTTCTTCTTCTTCTTCTTCTTCTTCTTCTTCTTCTTCTTCTTCTTCTTCTTCTTCGCCATTTGATACAATGGAACTCTATCGAGCAATCTCGCCGTGGAGAAACAGGAACAAGGATAACGAAAAAGGAAAAGAAAAGGAGGACGAAATAGGTTTCGAATTTCCTCCCTCGTCATCTTCTCGATTGGATTTGCTTCTACCGTCACTACGAACGTATCAAAAGAAGGCTGTCAAGTGGATGTTTCAAAAAGAACTTTGCTACGACACTCAAAACAACCACGCAAGTGAAAATAACTTCAAAAAGGAAGACGACGAAGAAGCACTACATCCTTTATGGAAACGTTGTCAAGCTAGCATTTGGAAAACATCAACGGAGAATGAAATACCTAAACGAACGAAAGAGAAAGAAAAAGAGAAAGAAGCCCAAAAAGAAAAAGAAAAAGGAAACCAAGAAGTACCGTTTTACTACAACCAACATTCAGGACAGCTTTCATTGATGCCGTTTCGAATGGAATGGCGTCGAGTCGCTGGCGGCATTCTAGCGGATGAAATGGGACTTGGCAAAACAGTCGAAGTACTCGCTTTGATCTTGGCTCATCCTCGAAAGAACGAAGAGCTAGAACAACACCGAAAAGAGAAGAAAAGCCAACAAACAATTGAAGAAGAAAGAGGGCATGAAGGACGAGAAAAGAATAGCATTATGGATCCTTGCAATCGACAACGAAGAAAGGAAGAAAGAGAAGAAGACGTAATGTGGTGTTACTGTGGGCAGAATAGTGCAAAGTATGATGGCGTTTGGGTACAATGCGACGTATGCAAAGTTTGGCAACATTGTAGGTGTGTTGCATTCGAACCTCGACGACAACAACAAGATACAGAAACAACCAGAAGAAAGAAGAAACGAGCGAAGTTGAACAACGATGAAGAGAAAAAGAAGAAAAGGAGGAAGAAAGATATAACGACAAGTACCAAACGAGAGAGGAAAGGGAACAAAAATCGAAGAAGAGAAAAGAAGCAAGCTGCGACCGAAGGAAGAACGAAGGAAGACAAAACGAAGACGGAGGAGGAAGAATACGTTTGTCCCGAATGTGCGACCAAAGGGCCTTTGTTGGAATCTCGAGCGACGTTGATTGTATGTCCTGACTCCATTTTGCACCAATGGGAACAGGAAATACAGAAACACACCAGACAAGGCGCTCTCAAAGTGTTGACCTACATTGGTGTTCAAGGCGATGTTGACCCTGGTATCTCTCTTCCCTCATCGTCTGTCTTCTTGTTTCACCCGCTCACCGCGAACAACAAACAGATGTTGGAGGCCCTCCAATAGTTCGTCCGAGCCAATTAGTTGATTGGGACATAATCTTAACCACGTACAGTGTGCTGCGTAAAGACCTCCACCATGCATTCGGAGAAGAAGGCTCCAATGCTCGCAACAAAGACTTTCGTTATCGCAAACGATATCGCGCTATTCCGACTCCTCTCCTCGGGGTTCGTTTCTGGAGAATTTGTTTGGACGAAGCTCAAATGGTGGAGACTACTACCACAAAAGCCGCAGAAATGGCTCTTAAGCTATCCACTATTTACAGGTTTTCTATGTCCCTTATTTCACGTTTCTCTTCTCTGTTCCTTTTCCCTGTTTTTTAACACAATGCCAACACAACTAAAAGATGGGGGGTAAGTGGAACTCCCGTTCAACGCCACGGCCTCGATGATCTCTATGGTCTCATCCAGTTCTTGCGCGTTCCACCATTCGCCACCAACAAAAGAGCATGGAGAGAGTCGCTTCAACTTCCATTCGAGAACGGTCAGCAACAAGATAAACTTGTGCTTTATCGCTTTCTTCGTGGTTTGATGTGGCGCTCCAACAAAGAGGACGTCGAGAAGGAACTCTCTCTTCCTCCTCTCTTTCACCGTGTTCACTTTCTTCAGTTCAGTCCTGTTGAAGCTCATTTCTATCGAAAGACGTTTAGCGAATGCTCTGGACAAGCATTAAGCTTGTTGCATCGTTTGAAGCAGGACCGTGAGCGAGTAGGAGAGATAGTGGAGAGCAGCGTTGCATATAGAAAGAAGCTTTCTCGACTGTTTCATTCGCTGTTGCGATTGAGACAAGCGTGTTGCCATCCTCAGGTTTGTCCTTGTCGTTTCTTTTTTGCTTTTGTTTTTTTTTTGTTTTGTTTTACACAAAGCTAATTACAATCAAAAGGTGGGATCGCGTTCAGGTTTCATGTCATTACAAAAGAATACAATGACAATGGACGAACTGCTGCAACAACTAATCAGTCGAGCAAGGCTCGAATGTGCCGATTCTCAACGCAACTTGGTGGCAGCGTTACACGGTTTAGCTGCCATCGCTCTCATCAGGAATAATCCGTTCGACGCCATTTCGCTCTACAAGCAAGTTCTTCAAATGGCCTTTTCTTCTTCGCCATCGTCTTTGAGTGAAAATATCAAAGAAAAGGGACCAGAAGGACAGCCTGCCTCCTCATCTTCATCTCCTTCTTCAATTGACGAACAAGAGAAGGAGAAAGAGAAAGAGAAAGAGAAAGAGAAAGAGAAAGAGAAAGAGAAAGGAACAGGAAGAGCTCTTCAATGTATCGAAGCAGGAATAGTTGTGGATGGTCTTCAACTTGTTCACGCTGTTAATAATCTGGCAGACGTGATGCTTCAAGTGGAGAAGTACACTCGTGATGAAGAGCTCAAACAGCTTCATATGAGCTTTTCTGGTTTACTTGAAGGACAGACGATGGATGGAACGGCTTTGAAAGAAGAAGCCAAAAACTTGGAAGCGAAATATATGGAAAAGCCAACAAACGTCTTTCAGAATGCAGTTTTTGAATGGAGAAACGCTTTTAATGAAACAAACAAATACGAAGAAGACGAGAGCGAAAATGAAGAAGATCTGCAAAAGAAAGGAACAAAGAAAAAAAAGGAAGAACGAAGAAAGCAAAAGATAGAAATGGAGTCGTGGTGGAACGAAATGCTGGATCAAGTTTTGGCTACAGAAGACCAACGTTTGATGGCAAAGTTTGTGGAAGGAATAAGAAACGAGTTATTTTCGGAGGAGGAAAGAATGTTGACGATGAGAGAAAGCGGAGCTGCATTGCTTCAAAGTATTGCCCATCGCTTTGCCAACATTCACACTCTTCGCTTTGTCATTCATTCAGAACTTCAAGTACGTTTCTTGTTTACGCTTCTTTTTAAATGTTTTCATTTGTTTTTTTTTATTGACGTTCTTAAAAACAGCAAATTGAAGCAACAAGAAAGAGAGCACAACTCAACTTGAAAGCTCTCCTCTCCAAGCCAATCAGCGAAGACGACATCGACATTTCAGGAAACTGCAAAGTTTGTCGCTCCTCTTTGGGCAAACTCGGACAAACGTGTGAGCAATGTAAAGCTGCTGCTCTGTTGATGCAATCCGAAAACAGGATTTATCGTTATCGACGGACTCAACAACAATCGAAGGAAAGCGAAGAAGAAAAACAAAGAATGGAAGAAGAGTTAGCCATTGGTTCGTTCCGAGAGGATTCAGAGGTCGAACGAGTGTTGAAGTATTTGCTCCGCTTCATGAAGAACGAATTTCGACTTCAACATAAGATTGGCGAGGAAGAAACCGATGGACAGAGTGAAGCAGGCAGTGAAAAGAAAGAATGGAGAAAGTGGTTAAGCGCTGGAGAGAGACACTTGGAACGATTTGGATTGTTGAAAAAGGAACTGAAGAAAAGCTCGGTCGTGGTTGTTGAGCACCGCGATTATTTGGGAGCCTTGCACGAACTTGCATGTGCTAAACAAAGGTAGTCTATCTTTTCGGCTTTCTTCATACTTTTTCTGCTTTCTCCTTTTGTGTTCTTCTTCTTCTTTTTCTTCTTCTTCTTCTTCTTCTTCTTCTTCTTCTTCTTCCTCTTAGACGTTTTGTTGAATATTTGCCTGTCATAGAATTCGACTTCGTTTTGATGGAGAAGTAGTTCCATTGGAAGAATCAGAAATTAAAGTTTTTCCTGACCAAGTTGAGGGGTTAACATTACGGTTTGTTTTAAACTTTGCTTTTCCTTTTTTTTTTTACATCTTTTATCCGTTTTCTCACCAAAAATTAAAGATTTGCTTCGATGAGAATGACAGCTGAAACGGAACTTCGAATACGAACAAGTCAACTCAAATACCTGCTAAAACTTTGGGGGGATCGTCTCTCCAAACGTTCTCTTTCTTCTCAACTTCAATCCACACGGTCTTCTAGTTCTTCTTCTCCGTCTTCAACCCAAAACCATCAAAACGAAGAACCAGAAGCAGAAAACGAAGAAAACGAATGTCCGATATGTCAAGAAGAGATTGGAAAGAACGTTGTCGTTTTAACTTGTGGGCACACCTTTTGTTGTGCCTGTATTATGTTGATGTTGGAGAGAGCAAAACATGGCACTATCAAATGCCCAACTTGCCGAACTCGAATGAACGCTTCTGAGGTGACTTATGTCTCTCCGCAAGAAGGAGAAAAAGCTGACGATCAGAAGAAAGAGAAAGAGAAAGAAACAGGAGAAGAGCAAGCAAAGGAAGGGATTCAAGTGGAAGGCAGCTGGGGCACAAAGATTGAAGCAGTTGTCAGGGACATAATCTCTACTTTACGTTCTTCTCCTTCCTCGTTACCGTCGTCTTCTTCACCATCTTCTTCATCGTCGTCATCATCTGCTCCAAGCAAATGTTTGGTATTCAGTCAATGGGAAGATGTCCTTCTTCTCCTCTCCAAAGCGCTAACCGCAAATCACATTCCTCATTCTCGTCTTCGCAACAACTTTTCTCAACAGCGCAACAAAAACAAACGAAAACAAACAGCTTCGCCAAAAAAATCTTCCTTCGAAGAAGCTTTGGATCGTTTCCGATTCGACTCGGATGTGAATGTCTTGTTATTGCCTCTGAAGAGCGGAAGCAACGGGCTGAACTTGACGGAAGCGTCTCACGTTTTCCTCGTCGAACCTTCTTTGAACGTCGCTTCCGAGCTGCAAGCGATTGGCCGAGTTCATCGTATAGGCCAAACGAACGAAAGAACTTTCGTTCATCGATATTTTATTCGCGATACAATCGAAAGTCGCATTCACGATTTGCTCTCGAACGAATATCAACACCAAGGCCAACACCAAAAGTATAAACAAAAGGAAGAGGAGGAAAGAAAGATGTTGAGTTTGGAGGAATTGGATTTGTTGTTTGCGGAAGAGGAGGAAGAAAACGAAGCAAACGAACGACTAGCAGACGAGAAGGAAGAAATAGTCGAAGTGAAGGATACATCACAAGATGGCACAATGTCAGCTTTTCTCATCCGAACTCCGAACAAGAAGAGAACCACGAAAAGCAAGAACCAAAACCAAAACCAAAACCAAAACCAAGACAACAACAAAGAAGACTATCAAAGCGTGTTTTGGAACATGTTGGTCCGTTATAACAATCGCATAATGACGAAAGAGGAAGCAGCGACTCACATCGAACGAACCTACTCCTTTGAGCTGGCACAAACCGGAAAACGCATCGTGGATGAGGAGCATTGCACCAAGTGGGGGAGAAGGGTATGCAATGAAGTGTGGCAACGCCTCGTGCAGCTTTCATAAACTAACCTCCTCCCTTATTGATTATCTTTGGCTTCTGCTCTTCTCCATTCCTCTCTCCTCTTCCCTCGTTCGCTCGTCTCTCGGTCTCTCTTCTCTCCTTTTGGCAAGCGTACCTCTGCTTCCTGCTGTGGATCTGTTCTATTTTTTTCTCATCTTCTTTCATACCTCATAACAAAATAAAAATAGAGAGAGGAAGGGAAAGTAGCTTTAGTGAAGGGAAGAGGCAGCAGAAGCGGCCGTGCGTCGCACGAATCGTCCCGTGCACAGCATGACCCTCTCCCCTTTCTCCCTGCACTTGCTCTCCGCCTCCTCCTTGCCGCCATAGCTGTCCATGCAGCCGGCAAAGGCCTTGTGCTCCGCCGGGCAGGCCTCCATGGCGTAGCAGGACACGTCGTCGGGCTTGCAGCGCTGCTCCCAGATCTGCTGGTCGGTGGAGGAGACCGTGCCAGGGGGCTCAGCCTCCTGCGCCTCCTCGGAGGTGGCGTTCTGCAGCTTCTCCTCGAAATCCTTGGCGTAGGTCTCGCACTTGGAGGGGTTGGACTGGTTTTGTTGGTAGCACTTGATCATGGACTCGAACTCTGCCGGGTAGAGGCGGCTGCCCAGGCAGAGCGTGAACTGGGTGAGCTCCTGCTCGCACTTGTCCTCCCCTTTCTGGAGGACGCAGCTCTCCAGCGCCTGAGCGTAGGGGTGGCAGAGCTCGGCGGCAGCGGCCACGCGGTTGCCGGTCAACCCTGTGTAGAAGGCCTGAGCGAAGGCGGGGTTCTTGAGTTTAGTGTAGTCCAACGTCTTGGGTTTGCCTCCTCCGAACCAGCCGCTCATCTTTGTGTCTGTTTTTTATTTGGTTGTGGGAGTGACTGTCCGCCTTCTTCTTCTTTTTGCTTTTTTTCTTTCTTTCTTCTTTTCTATTCCTTTCTTTTGTTTTATTCGTCTCTTTGTCGACACACCGAAAAAAAATTCAGATAATTTTTGTTATCGTCTAAAAAAGGTAAATTATTGTCAAAATACGTTCCCGACTTGCAAAATCTCCTCTCTAGCCTCACTACGGTTATAGCGTCTCTCCTGTCCACAACGAAACCCACTTCCAGGAATTGAATATATTCGATTCATTTATTGTTGGCTCTTTGTCGCGTCGTCCTGGAGCTTTCACGTCGTCGTGAGTTGGCTGTGGCTTTTGCATTCTTTGCCGCGAGGACGTCCTCTCGCAGGGCGCTCTGGAGGAGGAGCTGCTTCTCCGCCTCCTCCTTGAGGCAGTTGCGACAGATCTGATCCCTCTCTTGCTTCTCGTTCTTGTAGAAACAGTCTTCGCAGAGCACGCTCCTATTTGATAGCCGGTTTGTTCGTTGTTATGAAAGAAAGAAGCATGGAGAAGAAGAAGAAGAAGAAGAAGAAGAAGAAGAAGAAGAAGAAGAAGAAGAAGAAGAAGAAGAACAACAAGAAGAAGAACAAGAACAAGAAGAACAACAAGAACGAAAGAAAGGAACGTACGAGCAAATGTAGCACAGAACATAACAATGCTCGCACATGATTCGATTACATTCAGTGCATTCCGTTTTACAGTTCCTGTTCGCAGTGAAAAAAAAAAATCGAAAAATCGGATCAGACCAAAAACTTTTTAAAATAAAAAAATGAGAGTAAAAGAACGAAAGAAGAAGAGGAACAAACTTGCAAACAAGAGATCCACAAACGCATTTGATAATTCTCGTTTTGTACTCCACAAAGCTGCTCAGGGTAGAGGGAAGATCAGCTAAGAAGAGAAGAAAAGGAAAGACAAAACATGCGGAGGAAACACGAACCAAACGGAGCACTCGTGGCCGCCGCCAAGAGACATGGAGAAGAGAGCATCCAAACGATTCTCCATCACCATCTTCTTTTGTTGCTCCCCGCTGACGGCTAAGGTGCAGGAAGCCAAACTCCATTTTCGTTCTTGCAGTTTTAATATTTTTTGCTCCACTGAATTCTGTTTACGTTATTGTTGAGAAACAGAAAAAGAAAAGGAGAGAGAGAAAAGAGGAGCAAAAAACCTTCATGATGAATCGATGCACTTCGACAGGTCTGGTTTGTCCAATGCGATGCACACGATCGATGGCTTGTTCTTCTGTTGCTGGATTCCACCATGGATCCCTTTGATTTTGAGTTAACAAGAGCAAAGTTTAAAGGAAAGCAAAAAGGACAAAAGGAACAAGCACAGAGGGGAGGAGAAGAAGATACATGAGAAAGACTCGAGAAGCACAAATGAGATTGAGACCAAGCCCGCCAGCTTTCAAACTAATCAAAAACACTTTCACATCTGCCGTACGAATTTTTTTTAAAAAAAAGTTTAACAAAGACAAAAGCTAAAGAATAGAAATGAACTTGAGCCAATACCTGAGAGATGATAAAAGTCATGAATGGCGCGTTCTCTGTGTTCGCTGGTCATCGCACCATCCAAACGAACGAAACGGAAACCGTTTTGGTGTAATGCCCTTCCCACTATGTCTAACATGGATGTCCACTGATAAAGAAAAGAGAAATGAGAAGTGATAAAAAGAGAGCAGACGAAGAGAAAAGCAACGAGAGGAGCAAACCTGAGAGAAAACAACAGACTTGACATCAGGCTCCTCTTTGGCTATCTTCTTCAATGTTCGCAACAGATGTTGTATCTTTGTGCTTTGTTCCCAAAACGACGAAGCAGACATTTCTCCGTTTTCTTTCCCTTCTTCAGCTGAAGATGAAGAAAAAGCTTCGTCTTCTTCTGCTTTCTTCCATGGCTCAAGCTGATCTTCACGAATGTACTTTTTGCAAGTTGGGCATGGTGCTTCTTCTTGTTCGTTTTTCTTTTCTTTAGCTTTCTCGTCTTCGTCGTCCTCGTTGTTGTTTTGCGATAAAAAGACTTTGGTAATGCATTCTTGGCAAAAGATATGTCCACATGGAGCTTTTACAGAGAGGAGATGGTGAGAACAAAACGGAAATACGAAACGAAAAGAGAAGAAGAAGGACAAACTTATAACTGGTGCGTCCAAAAGTTCCAAACAAAGACGGCATTCTTGACTTTGATCGAGTAACGGAGCGAATTCCGCCTCTGTGTCTTTTTCTTTGTCTGCTTGAAGCATTCTTTCTTCTTCCTCTTCTGGTTTTATTTCTGCTTCCTCTCCTTCCTCTTCCCGTTCTTCTTGTATCGCTTTATCTTTGCTATTCGCGATGCTTATAGGTGTTGAAACGATGTCATCTTCTTCGTCATCAGTCTTGCCTTTTAGTTCTGCATCTACTTCTCTGACATAGGCTTTCATCTCTGTCCACCAATTCAAATCCCCTTTTGGCAGTGTAATCCTCGTTAGAGAGAAAATAGAGAGCGAGAGATTGGGAGCAAGAGAGAGAGAGAGATAGATAGAGAGAGAGAAGAATAAAGGAAAACGAAGAAAAAGATGACATACGATATTTGCGATCTTTTTCCTCGATGATGGCACGCAAGACCAAAATAGGATGATCGCAGCATTGTCGTAGCCGTAAGAGCATTGCTAACACGGAGGCATAATTGTGCATTACCGCTTGAGATTGCTTTTTATACAAACGAAAGGGTGAATACATAAAATGAGAATAACAGGAAAAAACTAACCTTTAACATACGGAACTTAACTCGACTTTGACGATATAAGGCGACATAAAACTCTCTTTCTGGTTCGCTAAAGTCTAATTCTACTGTGTTCACAGTTCTAGTTGGAAGATCCACCACTTTGGCACCATCTATCAGCTGTGTTTTGGTTCGTCGAAGGAACAACGGCTTCAAAATAGACTTTAAGAGTGAAAAATAATGAGTCCATAAACATTAGAGCAGGAAGAAGAATGAAGAAGAACGAAGACAGAAGCAGAACAAGGAATGCATACCTGAAGCAAAATAATGGAGTTTTTATCTTGAGCTTCATACGGCTTTTTGATCATCTCGTTCCACCATTCAATATCTTCATGGGGAAAAATAAAATGTCAGGTTGCAATAAATAAAATGACAATAACCAGAAAAAGAAAGAAATAGACCTCCAAAAGGATCCAACTGCATAACGCAATGAGAGAGAGAGAGAGAGAGAGAGAGAGGGAGAGAAGGATTAGTATGACTGTAAAGTGAACGAATGCAGAGTAATGTACCTCTAAAAACTGGTAAAAGGAGAGAAAAGAAAAGAAAAAGTGAGTCTAGAACATTCCCAAAAGAAGACCTCATGAGGAACGTACGTGAAATAAAGAAAACAGATCATCGAGCTTGTTCTGGATTGGTCTATGGAAACAACCGAACATTAGAAGATGAAACACTATTTAAAAAAACGTGCACAACATACGTTGCGGTGAAGCACCATTTTCTCTGACTGATGAGAGCACAACAGGCTTTAGCCATGTTTGTTTTGCGATCCCGAATGAGATGAGCTACCAGAGAGTGACAAGTCAATACAAGCAAGAGAGAGAGAGAGAGAGAGAGAGAGAGAGAAGATAAGAGAGGTAACCTTCATCTAAAATAACCCGAAACCATTTAATTTTTAACAAAGGACATGTAGCTCCCTTCCGGTATTGTTTATGTCCTTGTTGAGTTTTCACAAACTCTGTTGCTAGCGTCTGAAATCAACAGTAAGAAGAACAAAAACCAATAAAAACAAAAGAAAAAGAACAGAAGAAGAGGTTTACAGAATAAGTTGTGAGCACGACATCATAGGAGGCAAGAAGCTTTGTGTTGACGGTTCGATGATGGCCGTAATAAGTGCTAATCGAAAGTTTTGTCGAAGGAGCAGTTTTCTTTTCTAACTCAGAGCACCACTACAAAAAAAACGTAAAGTGAAGATCAACCACTGAAAAAACAAAGGGAGAAGAAGAGTTTTTACAAACCTGATGCATGACAGAAAGAGGACATATGATGAGAGTGCCGTTAGAAGGAACAGGCTGTGCTCTTGGAAGGGGAGTTGGTGGGCCAGAAGAAGGTGGAGCCACATTCGTAAGAATCAACGAGATGCCTTGCACTGTTTTCCCCAGTCCCATATCATCTATAGTTTAAAAGAAAGAGAAGCAACATGAGGAAACAGACGAAAAAAAGAAGAGAACAAGAGAAGAGAGAGTGGATATAATAAAACCTGCCAAGATGCCACCTCGAGTTCGAGACAGTGAAGGAGGTCTACGAAGAGATATGTTGCCTGTGAACTTGTTATAATAAAAAGAATCGTCCGCAGAGTCGTCTTCCTCATTGTAAAACTGAAACTTAACGTAAAGTGGATTCGCATCACAAAACATGTCTTCATTCTTTTCGTCAATCTTTGCTTCACGTCCAGAACCATTTTCGCTGGTCGTTGAACCCGTGTCCATCGAAGACGAACTACCATCAGAAGCGTCGCTGTTCTCTCCAGAGGATACAGGACCATTCTCTCGTTGTATCATCCACCAAAGCGACTATGAATGAACATTCGTGTTACATGTTAATTTAGGAGAAGAGAGGGAAGCGAAAGTAAGATGAGAGTAATGAAAAAGAAAAGAAAACGAGGTTACCTTTTTTTGATAAGGTCTCAAGGTAACTCCTAAAGAAGCGGAAGGATCCATCTCTTTTAACTCTTCATGCGCAGTCTCGTTTTGATATAACTTGTCCACCAGCTCTGATGCCTTTTCGAACCAATCAAGCGTGGGCATTGTCTTTTGTCGCTTTAATGCCAGACTTTCCGCTACACTCATTCTATATGCACAAAACCATCAAGAACATGTACGAAAAAGGATGAAAGATGAGCAATAAACATGGTACGAAAGGTAAAAGAGAAGAGCAGCAAGTACGTGGCCTGCTGAAGCTGCGATTGAATGGCTTGGATGAGCATTCCCAAGGGTTGATCCTCCACAGTAACGTCTCTCTTTTTCTTCGGCTCGTTTTTTTTGTTTGCTCGTTGTTTGCTTGTTGTTCGATTGGTTTCGGCCTGTTTTTTCCTGAGACCTTCTCTTCTAGCTTTGGCTTCTTGCATTTGTCTCTGTAGTTCGGCATCTGTGTTTTCTAGCGTGTTGTTTTTCACGTATATCTGGGTGTTTATTTAACTCAGAGAACTGAGAACATAGAGATAGAGAGAGAGTAGCAAAAGATGAAGGTATACCTTTAAGAGAGTTAAGACCTCTTCATCGTTGACCGAAGCGGTACGAAAGATGGTGGCTCTGACTTCTATTTTGTCTTCTTTCAGCAAAGGCGAAAGATATTGTGATTGTTCTCTTCATTGACACAGAAAGTTAGAAAAGGAGAAAACAAGCAAGAAGCGGAAAGACTTACTTTGGTATAGCACCAATATTCTTTGGATAAAACAAATGGAGATGAGTAAGAAAAGAGAACAAAAAAAACAAACGTGTTGTTGACAACAAACCAAGTCTTCAGGAGGCATTGTGTGCACTCCCACATAAGTCGAGGAAGAACTGAACATGGCAGCCTTGAGCACCACCGGAGTACCCTCCTCAAAGGTCCTCTCCTTCTCCTTTTCGGCTGCTTCCTGGTCCAACACGACGTAGGTGCGTGGTGTGCTCTGCTTACGCAACCGAACGGTGCAGAGCAGCCTTCCCAAGTAACGAGGCCAACGCCGCAGGATGGCCTTCACTCTGTCTCGCTCTTCCTGTTCGGCGGTTCGCCACCCTGTCGGTAACACTCTCCTCTTTTTCGTTTTTGTTGGTGAAGCAGAGGACGAGTTGTTTGCATCGCTTTCGTTTGTGTTCGCTTCATCAGTCTCTTTCTCTTTTTCTTTCTCTTGTTGCATTTCATCTTGTACTTCGTCGTTTCTCTCTTTTGGAGGTGTGGCAGCAAAAGGAAGAACTCGGCGTCTTCTCGTTTGTGCTTGTTGTGGTTGTTGCTTTGGTTTGCTCGAATCTGTCCCTTTTGATTGTTGTCGTTCGCTTTCATCTTTGGCGTCTTCCTTCAGCTCATCCACATCCACTGCACCACTACCACGCTTTCTTTTGAGCGAAGAAGCACAGGAATCGTGGCGGAGCTGTTGTTCTTGTTCTGTTCCTTCTTTTTTTTCTTCTTCTTCAAGTTGCATTGTTTGTTGTTGCTGTCCCTCTTCTCCCTTTCCTGGCGAAGAAGAAGAAGAAGAACAAGAAGAAGAAGGCTTTTCTGCAGCGGCATCAGAGGGAGAGAGCAGTTGCCAAGCGTGCAAGTCTACAGTGTCCATTTCTTGAGTGTTCTCTTCTTCTTCTTCCGCCTCTGTTTCTTCGTCGTCTTCTTCTTTGTTACCGCCATCACTTTTGTTCACAAAGGAAAGAGAAGAGGCCATCAAACCTTCATCGATGGCTGTTGACCCGGTAGCAGGGACGCCTTCCTTGGCGGGCAGTGTCACTGCTGCCTCGCTGGTCTCGGCCTCGGCGAGGTCGGACGCTTCGGGAGAACCGCCAAGACCGCCGCACTCACCATGCTCGGAAGAGACCAGACAGCTTTGAAGAAGACTAACGACGACGGACGAGGTAACCAAAGATCAGCAAACGAAGAAAGAGAGAGAAAGAGAGAGAGAGAGAGAGAGAGAGAGAGAGAGAAACGGAGGCCGATATCGAAAGCCGAACCTTAGAAAGGTAGAAGAGGCCCTTCCTTGGGCACTTCCGACATTCCCAGAAGAAGAAGAACTGTCACTCATCCCTCACTACCTTTTTTTTTTCCCTCTGCACCGCGTCAAAGCAGTCTTTCTTCTTCGTTCTTTTTACTCTTTTTTTTTTATCGTGAAGAATTTGTTTTCTTGGAAAAATTTTATGGGCCTAGTTAATTGCCCACAAAACGAACACCAATCGTGCTGACCTTCTGCATCCTAAAAAAAATTTCCAAGTATTTTTTATTCCGTCGACATAAAAAAATGCCCACAAAACGAACACCAACTGTGCTGTACTTTTGGGTCCCAAAAATTTTCCAAGAATTTTAAATTTTTTCGACTAAAAAATCAAACAAATCAAAAAAAACAATGCAACAAAAAAAAGACCAAGGAGAGGAGATCAAAGGGTTGTGCTCGTTGACCCCCAAGGCCCACTACAAGGCCCCGCAAGGCGGGGTGACCCGCGGCAAGACCGCCCCCAACCGCCTTCGCCGGGTGGACAATTTTCTCTGCCTCTACGACCCGGAGCTCCTCCGCAGCGGCTCCACCGCCGCCCACCGGGAGGCCTGCTTCGTGGACCTCGGCTACGGCGCCAGGCCCTTCACCACGCTGGAGAGCGCCAGGACGCTGAGGCAGCGCCTGCGCCACCCCTCCCTGCTCGTCCTGGGCGTGGAGATCGAGAGGAAGCGAGTGCGCGAGGCCCTGCGCTATGCCGACGAGAGGACCTTGTTCCGGGTGGGCGGGTTCAACCTGCCCTTCAAACCGCCCAAGGAGGAGGAGTCCCTGCCGTTTGTCCCCCTGGTGAGGGAGCTGCGGCACGCCAAGGTCATACGCGCGTTCAACGTGTTGCGGCAGTACGAGGAGGCTGCCGTGAGGGAGGCCTTTGGCCTGCTGGCCAGCTACCTGCTGCCTGGGGGACTGCTGCTGGAGGGCACGTCGGACCCGTTCGGCAGGATATGGGTCATGAACGTGATGCGGCGGCCACGAAAGGCGCAGCAACCGCAACAAAGCATGGAACCCCAGCACAACAAGCAGAAGCGCAAAACCACTGCGGTGGAGTATCCTGCCTGGTATCATGCTATACAGCCACATCCCGCATGTTCGTATTTTTTCTTTGCTTAACTCCTCGGCTCCACGTTCTCGTTCTCGTTCTCGTTCTCGTTCTCGTTCTCGTTCTCGTTCTCGTTCTCGTTCTCGTTCTCGTTCTCGTTCTATGCTTGTGTCTCTCTCTCTCTCTCTCTCTCTCTCTTCTCTCTCTCTCTCTCTCTTCTCTCTCTCTTCTCTCTCTCTCTCTCTCTCTCCATTGGCCAACAAAACCAAAAACAAAACACACAGTATTATCAGCAGAAGCACTCGTCTTCAGCACAAACTTCAAGAGCGAGGAAAGCTTCGACCCTTCCCAATTCCTGGGCATCCTCCCCAAGAACCACATCCAACACATGCGCGAACCGGGGCAACCTATTCACGACTTCATGGAGGAGTGGCAGCACTGCGCGGAGGACCTGATCGCCATAAGGCAGCGATACGGGCAGAGACAACATTTCGTGGCCACTGCCATGCTGCTGGAGGAGAGAGGCTGGCCGGTGGACACGTCCAGAGGGAGGCGGTGGCTGCGGTTGGGCTTCTTGATTCTGTATTTGCAACCGGTTATTGCTCGTTACCAACAACTCTCTTCTTCTTCATCTTAAAATAAAAAAAGAGTTTGGAGTGTTTATTATTTGGGAGTGATGTCGCAGTAAACGGATAGTGCTTTGGCGTCGTGCTGTTTGAACATTTGGTCATACTTGGAGTTATCCAAAGGCCACTTTTGTTGGCACGAACAACAGAAAAGAGCGAACAGAGAAAGAAGTGATAAGTGAGGAGTGAACTCGAAAGAAAAGAAAAGAGAAGCTTTTAACGAACCTTTAGCTGTAATATTTCGCGATGAGCATTCACCAGATCTTCCAACGTGTCATAGGCGTTGTTGCCCAGGACGAACCTCTCTCCCGGACGGTGCTGCACGCGATAGTTCTCGATGGACTTGTCGGTGTTGACGGTGATGGTGTAGAAGCCTGGGTTGTTCTGGCTGAAGCGAATGAGATAGGTTCCTACCCTGCTGCCCGCCATCCGGTTGATCACTTCGCCTCCGCTTAGGTCTCCATAAAAACCTCTTTGGAGAGAGAGAGAGAGAGAGAGAGTATGAGAGAGAGTATGAGAAAAGAGAGAGGAGGAGAGAACGTACTCCATGGAAAGAATGCTGTAAATGTTTTCCAACAAGAGATTGTTCTTTTGGAATGGCCCAAACCATTCTAAAGCTTCGGCAAACTTCTCAATCTTAACCATCCCTTTCTTATTTGCTATTTCAAAAATAACATAACATTAAAAATAAACTTAGCTTCATTTTAAAAAAAGAACAGGAGCAAGAAAGACAAACTTACCAACAACCATTTTGAGAGCTTTGAAGTAAATGTTGTCTTGTGGATCAACCTTCGATGCCTCCAACTGATCCTGCAAACCTAAAAAACGTATGAAGCTGTTGAGAAAAGTGTCCCAAGGGACCACTTCTTCGATTTCTTCGCTGTTGCTGAACTCCTGCTTCCAAAACTCACGAGCGAGTTCGTTTCTATCGCTGATGATGGAATCGACAATCGCTGTATAACAATAATATAGGAATTAATTTAAAAACACAGAACAAAACATTAGAAGAGAGGATGAAGATGAGAGAGAAAGAGAGAGGCAAAAAGAGACAAAAAGCGAGAAGTACAAACCAACGTCGAGAATATGGCTTTCGAGAATTTGTTGGAAGGAAGGCCGCATATCTGGATCTTTATCCCAACACATGCGAATGAGGTGCAACAGGGCAGGAGGAGTCTCCGGTCCTTCTTCAATCTTTGGACGATTGTTCTGTGTTACCACGTGATGGTATATATCTTAAGCCAGAACAACAAACGAGAAAGGACAAACAAAAAAAGAAGGTAAGTTAAAGTTGTTAACAGAAGAGCAGGGTTCAACTCTTATGTACCAAAGAGACCAGGAATGCCTTTCCGAAAGTTTTGATCGTAGTAAGGTCGTTTTTGTGCCATAAGTTCCCAAAGTATTATCCCAAAACTTTGTACATGTTATTAACTGAGAGAAGAAGGGAGAAGATAACAAAGAAAGGACAAGAAAAAAAATGTTACCTGTACACATCTGCTTTTTCGTTGTAGCCTCTCTCGTCCAGCATTTCAGGCGCCATGTAGGCCGGTGAACCCGCTGCGCCTGCATTGCCTTCCAACTTTTTAACTCTACTTAGGCCAAAGTCTGTTTTTATTTGTAAGATGTTTGGTGTTATGTGAGAGGAGAGAGAGAAAACAAGAAACAAGATAGAGAGATAGAGAGCGAAAGAGAGAAAGAGAAAGAACAAACCTGCTACTTTGGCAACCCAGTTTTTATCCACTAACAAGTTTTGTGTCTTCAAGTCGAGATGCCTTTTGTTAACTCTTCATCAGTCGCATAGAAATAAAGAAAGAGAAAGCAAACAGAAAAACTTAAAAGTAAAAAAAAAAAACAAGAGAGGAAAGACAAGGTCATACAATATAGGAGGATTGGAGAGATGAAGCCAGTTCATTCCAAACGCCGTGTCTTTGGCGAACCGCATCCTTTGCTTGAAAGGAATGCCGCCCTCCGTTTGATGCAGCAGCTGGTTGACGCTGCCTCTTGGCATCAACTCGGTGACCATCAGCAGTTGCCCCATTTCTTCCTCTATACAGACTCCCATCAACAACAGCACGTTTGGATGTAAAAGCTTGCTGTGTTTTTAAATATTGAACTTGTTTGTCTATAGTATAGTAAAGGAGAAAAGAAAAAAGAGGAAAAGAATACCTCATAACAGCACATTCGTTTCTAAAGTCTTGTAAGACGCGTTGAGTTTGTTCTTCGATCTGACCATCGTTGTTCCTCGGCACCTGGAACCGCTTCACTGCCACTGGTTTGCCTCGTAGCTCGCCTTTATACACGCTTCCAAACGCGCCCACGCCAAGCAACTCGTCCGTGTGAACCGCTATCTCCTCGCGCTTCAGCTCCCACGTGGCAATGGAATGAGAGAGCCCGGCCACTTCCTTGTTGAACGCCAAAATGGACTGTCGCATTGTGGTATGTTTGGTTTGAAGGCCTCTCTTTTCTGGTGTTTTATCGCTGTGTTTCCTGTTCATTGTTGTTGCACAGCAGAAAAAGTGTGAGAAGAGAAAGATAAGCAACGAACTAGTAACGGAGAAAGAAGCAAAGAAGGAAGAAGAAAAACAAGAGCATGAAGACGAAAAAGAACAAACAGTAAACCAAAATGAATTTTAAAAACAACGAACCGTGCAGACTGAGAAATAACTTTTGGCGTACTTTTCATTCTCTCTTTGGTTTCTTTCGAGGCGCTTCTCTTCCTCACCTTTCCTTTCTCACCCGCATTCTCCATTGCATCCTCTCTTTCTTCTCGCTTCAACTCATCTCCCGAATTCGTTCGTTCTCTTGCTTTCTTCTTTACAGTCTGTTCGGTGGTCGTTTCTGTTGTGGTTGTGGTTGTGGTTTGTTTCTTTTGTGGTTGTTGCAACCCTGTCTTCTTCTTGGTGTTCTTCCTCTTCGTTTTCTTCAGCCCCAGCTGTCGTCGCCGTTGTCGCTGTGTCTCCTCCAACAGACAGCGATAACAGTTGATATAGGCAACTCCCAGATCGGACTCCTCCCTCTCCAATGCTTCGAATGCGGTCAACAAGGAGGAGGTCGTTTCGTCGATGTGAGAAGCAGAAGAACGAGAAGAAGGAGAAGAGGAAGGAGAGGGAGAAGTGGCAGAGACTGAAGTGGAAGAAGGCTCTTTTTCTGTTGTAGACTTCTTTTTGAGAACTAAAAGCTTTGCGACATGTTTATTTATCTTTTCCTGTTATTTTATATGCCCAGCAAGGAAAGCGTGAGAAGGGAACAATGAAGAGAAGAAAGGAGAAGGAAGAAAGAAGAAGGTAGAAGGAAGAAAGAAGAAAGCAGAAAGCAGAAGGCAGAAGGAAAAATGAAGAAGAAAGAAGAAAGAAGAAGGCAGAAGGAAGAAGGAAGAAAGAAGGAGCAGAACGACGAAGCAAAAGACAAGGGCAAACCTGAATGAGCAGTTGCTGTTTGGCAATCTCATCCAAGTCGGTCTGCAATAGCTTCACTGCGTGTGTGTTTCGATGGAGCGACGATAACATCGACAAGAAAAGAAAAAACATTAGACCTGTTTGATAGCCAGAAAGAGTTTTTAAAAAAAACACCTCTCTTGCTACCTTTGTTGTTCTTCTTCTTGCTTTTGGTTTTCGGTGGCAGCCCCTCCCTCGGCGGCGAGGAGGAAACGACGGTTGCAGCCGCCGCCGTCGCTGCCGCCAAAGGATTGCCTCCTCCTCCTCCTCCTCCTCCTGACATATTTGACTTCGAACGATGTATTTTTTTTTTTTGAGAAGAGAGAGAGAGAGAGAGGACGAATGTTGAACCTCTTCTTCCCTCCCAAACAAACAAACTCAACGTGTCGTTTCTTCTTCTTCTCTTCTTTCTTCTCTTCTGCAACTTTTTGTTTATTTATTTTTCGTTTTCGTGAGCTTGTGGCACTATTATCTTCATAATATCGGGATTGAATTTTCATCGATAAAGTTAGAAAAATAGACGGAAAAAAGGAGATGAATTCAATATTTTGATAAAAGTTGTAATCATTCAGGAGTAATTTCTTGAATATTCAAAATATTTCGAATGCTTCTATAAATAGGCGAAAAAAGGAGATGTATCCAATATTTTTATAAAAATTTTGATAATTCAGGATTAATTTTTTTATTATTCAATATATTTCGGCTGCTTCTATAAATACGCGAGAAAAGGAGATGTATCCAATATTATGATAAAAATTTTGATAATTCTGGAATAATGTTCCTAATATTCAATATATTTCGGCTGCTTCGCATGTTGTCCAATTGCATTGAATGTCTTGTACAGTGACGATGACCGTGGGACCGTGGGGCAAGAACCCAGAAAGTCTTACTTGCTCTCTTCCTCTTCGTTTGGTTGCACTGGGTCAGGGCAACTGTCTCTCTGGTGGTGTATTTCCCAATTTATTGCTGCGGTACAGGTTTATCACCGAACAAGGCCTAGCGTTGCACGCGCCGCACAAAGCCACCGCGATGCAATCTCCACAGGGACAAGGTCTTGGGAGGCTTGGCACTTGATAGGTTGCCTTGGCTAGCTGTTTTCCACAGAAGCAGTAGCTTTGGGCTTCGATGCAATCCCGACAGAAGATCGTATGACCACAAACAGGGTTCAACATATTTGGTGGCCTCTGTTCGCAACCCCAGCATTTTCCAACCTTCAACCTGGTGTTGCACCCGTAGCCCTGCCAAAGCCACTCGATGAGCCCTTCCGGGCACTTGGTGCACCTCAGCAGCCTGGCGACGAATTCGCGAAACTTGTCCACCAGCTCGATAACAAAGCCGAGGTATTGCTCCGAGGCCTTTTTGACGGCCCAGCTGGTCAGCAAGGAAGCCAGCGCCACCACTGCCATCAATGATAGTTGCGAAACGACAGCCATAACCCCTCCGCTAGCTACTGGAACAAAAGATGCAATGAAGACTGCCATGCTCAACTTCCCGACGAAGCCCTCGATGCGATCCACCCACTTGTCAACGGTTGCCCGGCACCATGCGACGCAGGACCACTTTGAGGAATACTAGCGCTGCTTCTATAATGACCGAATATTCGATCCCTTTCCACACCGTCGTTGCCACTTTGAGCACGTCAGCGGTAGAGACGGGGATGGAAGGAAGCGTCGACGTCTTGGCAGGCGGAGCAGAAGCTAAAACTCTACCAAACAGATGTTGAGCAGGAGGAACCGATGGGGAACTCGAAGCAGCCGCTGGTGAAGCAGGAACACCGCGACAGAAGGTACGTCGAGCAGGGGCCACACTCGAGGAGGAGGGTGGAGGGGCTGAAGAAGAAGCGCTCCCAGAAGAGGACATCAAACCGAAGAAATATTTTGCCATCCAGAGGATGGGGCTAGAGGGTCCTACTCCACACCTCCAGGAATGTGAACCGTGAGGCCCTCGGCGCTAAGATACTCTGATTCTTCTTCCAAAGGGACTGTGTGGACTATCTGCTCATCATTGAAGACGTTAGGCAGATGCTTTGCAAGGGCAGCCGCCAACATGGCGTTGACACAAGGATGAGCCTTCTCTGTGGGGTTGATTCGTTTCTCACAGGTGATAGTAGTTTGAGCGCTTGTTTGGCCAGGACGTTGGAGTCGTTGAACAAGGTTTTGTTTTAAACAACTTACTTACACCACCCAAGAAGAAAGAACACTCGTCTCAATCACAACAACAATCCCTTCGATGGGCAACCTCCCAGCGTTGCACTGCTGCGGAGTCCTTGCACTCTCTGTCATTGCAGCGCTTGCTCATGCGTCCATTCTTGAAGCGCTGTAAGACTGAGCAAGGCCGCTGGCTGCACGCCCCGCACAAGGCCATCGGGATGCACTCCCCACAGGCGCAGTAGGGTCCCTCGCCGGCGGTCTTCCTATCGACCAGCACGAAACACTCTTTGGCCAGCCCCTTTCCGCAGTCGCAGTGCGTTTTCTCCCAAATGCAGTCCTGACAGTAAACGGAGTGTCCGCAAATAGGGTTCAAAGTGTCTCGTGGCCTCTTCCCACAGCTCGTGCACCTGCCCACCCTCAGCCGCGTGGAGCTCTTGTAGCTCTGCCATATAAACTCGACGAGCCCCTCCGGGCAGCCGCTCCAACGCAGCAGGTCCGCCGTGAAGCGACGCAGCCTGTCCACGAGTTCCATCACGAACCGGAAGAAGCGCTCGGAGAGAAAGCCCACGGCCCAGGCCGTGAGAAAGGAAGCCAACGCCACAACGATCATCAACGGTAGTCCCGAGAACCCAGCGGTGGCAACCACCACGGTGAAGGAGGTGAGCAGGGCCACGAGGCCGATGGCCCCTACGATGTAGTCGATGCGGTTGAGCCACTTGTCCAGGGAGGCCTGTTGCAGAGGGAACATGCGACGCAGGACCACCCGAAGGAAGCTCATCAGGGCAGCGTAGATGGCAGCGATGCCGACGCCTTGCCATATGGCCGTTCCCCACTGGCTAAAAGAAGAAGAGGTGGAAGCGGACGTGGAGGTGGAGGTGGAGGTGGAAGTGGAGGTGGAGGAAGAGGAAGGAGCGAAGGAAGGACGAGGTCGAGGAGCCACACTTTCGAAAGCTGGCAATGCGCCCTCATTGAAAGCAGGAAGCGAACTGGAGGAGGAAGAAGAGGAGGAGGACCAAGGCCAAGAGAAGAGAGAACTTAACCAATCAGAGGAAGAGGAAGCTTGAGGGTCATAGTGAACCCCACCAGGAACAAAGATCTTGAGCTCGTCGGCGTCGATGAACTCTTCTCCTCCTTGCTTTCCATCGGCATCGCTGTCAACCACGCTTCGAAGGAAGAGCTCGTCCGAGAACACGTTCGTCATGCTGGTTTCGGTGGCAGCGGCCACCATGGCTTGCAGGCGGGCGCGAATGCTGCCCTCCTTGGCGCCGGGGGAGAGGCCGGCCAACAGCTTGGCCAGCGGTTTCAGCTCCTTGAGCTCGGCGTTGGTCAGCAGGTTGGGGTCCTGTTGGGGGTGCGGGTGTGGCGGTGGTCTTGTTTTGCGGTGCGGATCGGTGGAGGAGTGGTTTGGCTGCTTGAGCGTGACGAGCTTGCTTCGTTCTTTCGGCATCTTTGCTCTCTCTCACTCTCTCGTGGCTTTCTTAACTAAACAACTATTAAGTGTACCCTTTTGTTTAGAGTGTTGTTATACAACGTCGAAAGAAAGTGTTAAGGAACAAAAGGAGAGAGGAAGAGTAACACGAAAACGGTGCAGATAAGAGATAACAGTCATAAATAACCAAAAACTGAACAAAGTTGAGAAGAATGAAGAAATATGAAGAAGAATGCGAGAACTTTCTTCACCTTTTATGACGAACGGAGCGTCAACGAGCGTCTCCGTATAAGCCGCTTTCGTGAACTGCTCGGGCCATTACAGTTCGTCGAATCGATGGCAACCTAACCAAGGGTGATACAGAGACAGAGAGGCAAAAGAACAAACAAACAAACAAAGAGAGAGAGAGAGAGAGAGAGAGAGAGAGAGAGAGAGAGAGAGAGGGAGAGAGAAGCAAAGATGGTGGCCCTCGAAGGCGAAGCGATCGCCTGGTGGCTGTTTGCCATTGGCAAGAAGTTTGTACAAAAGTGGTTCCAACGGAAAGTGGAGGACGTGCACAACCGCCTCCTCCGCGCCTTGCTCGTCCAGCTGCTTCTCACCGTTCTTCTGGTGGCTCTCTTTGCCTCGCTTCACGCTCACAAGCTTTTACCTTCCCCCTCTTCTTCTTCTTCTTCTTCTTCTTCTTCTTCTTCTTCTGGCGAGGAAGAGCAAGTCATGACTTCTGCCTCCGCTGCTTCTTCTTCAAGTTATATGTGGAGTGGAGGGGTGGCCCTTTTGCTTCTACTATTCGGAATAGGCAGCTCTTCGTCTGGGTCTTCTTCAAGAAGCATGTGGAGCAGTTTTGCCGGCTGGATGGTGTTGTTGGTGGCCTACCTTCCCTACCTCCAACAAGTTCTTTTGCTTCTTGAAGCTCACCGTTACGCCCATCATTACCACCTTCATTCTCAACCTCCGCTTTCTCCTCATCCAGGCGAGACCAAGGAAAACGTGAACAGCACCGACGAGAACAACAACGTGGTCTTTGCCTCCATTCTCTTTGCCATCCTGTTAGCCATCAAGTCAGTGCCTCTTCGTCTCTCTTTGCAACCGTTCCTGCCCACCTCTGCGTTCCTCTCCCCAGCCTCCTTCTTCATTGCGCTCGAGGTGCTCTGCCGCGTTCTCCTCCTATTCCTTCAACTCAACGTCGAACGGTTTGACGAAACAGGGCAGCATGCAGCCAAGTTGTGGTTCTTGGTGGTGTTGATGGTGTGGCACATTCACCTCACCTTCCAGCTGAACAGCAATCGAGGAAGCATGGCTTTGTTGGCCTTCTATCTCGCCACATCATCCTTCCAAGACGCCAGCTTTGACGAGGATTGGATGGTGGACATGAGCCTTCGAGTTATCCGACTGCTGGATGAAGCACCCTCCATCGCTCCCCCTCCATCATTAACCCGGTGGGTGTGCTTGACTCGATGCACCATTCCCCTTTTGCTGGTTCTTCTTCATCTCTCCTCTCCTTCTGCCTTTCTGCTGTTTGCCTCTTCTGCCTCCACCACAACAACGCTGACGATGATGAAGACCATGTGTTGGATGTTGATGGCATTGGCTTTGTTGGAGTGGAAGATGCTGAGCGAAGTGAAGGAGGAGCCCTCAGGACGGTTGGTCTTGTTGACGGGAATGAGGGTCTTCAGCCATGCTCTGGTGCGTTGGATCCTGGACTGGAAGGTCTTTGCAGGGAGGGTCTTTTGGGGCGGGGTAGCATGGCTCATGAACATGGTGGGAGAGGGTGGAGGTGAGGGTCAATCCCCGCCCCAGCGTTTGATCTATGTGGCTGGAGAGGATGAAAAGGAGGACGAGGAAGAAGAACAGAAAAAGCTGCAAAGGCAATGCAAACCGCAAAAACGACAACCGAAACGAGGCGATGGCAAAGCGGAAGCGGAAACTGAGAAGAGAGAGGCTAGTCAGAAATCGCAAGTCAGCTCGTTGGAACCGAGAAGAGTGCAGAGGATCATGCGTGGAGAGCAGTTCCAATGCCGAGATGCAAAAGGTGCCGGAGAGGTAGTTGTGCAAAAGCTGTTGTTCGTGGAATAAGTGTGAATAAAGAAATAACAAGAAAACAACAACTCGTGAAATACCCGATGCAGCATTACAGTACAGGTCTATAGACCCCTGCTTCTTTTATAATAATCAATGCAGAAATGAGCAACGAATGGCAAGATTGGGGGTGTAGCTCAGTGGTAGAGCGTCTGCTTCGCATGCAGAAGGCCAGGGGATCGAGACCCCTCTCCTCCAAAATTTTTATTTTTTTTTGAATTCGATTGTCTACATAAATTACAATGAACAATAGAAATTACATATTATTTTTGTTAAAAACAATAGAAAAACTGTTCATTGTCTCTCTAATTTTGCTGTGGCCTCTCTGTGTAGCGGCATTGATGCACTCCCTGTTGCAAGGACAACCGTTCTCCACCGCCCACTTGAGTGTTTCCAAATGGCCGGCTGCTGCTGCCTCAACGCACGTTTGCTGGTCCCATTCACACCCATGCTGGCGCGCCCATTTCAACACAGCCAAGTGCCCGCCTCTGGCTGCTTTGGCACAAGTGGCTGCTGACCAGGGGATGTCTTCATCTTGTTCGCGAGCCCAACGGAGGATGTGTAGATGTCCCCGCGCGGCGGCAGTGTCACACAGCTTGTCCTTCACGTGCGGCCAGAGAGTTGGCGTCTCCTTGAGAAACCGCACTATCTGCAGGCGGCCGCTTAGCAATGCTGCCATGGGAATATCCTGTCTCACTGGCCAGCCGTTGTTGTAAGCCCATTTCAGTACTGGCAAACAGCCACTGTGGGCTGCCCGAAGTAGATTCCACGCATTATGAGGGCAACGTGTGCTCCCACGCCCATTTCAGCACCTCCACAGGGCCGTTTGATGCTGCCTCGTAACAAGTGGAATGGCCCCAAGGGCATCCGTTCTCCCTTACCCACTGTAATACGTCCAAACGACCACTGTGTGCTGCATTCGCCGAGGTCGTCTCGTCCCAAGTACATCCGTTCTCTCGTGCCCATTTTAACACATCTAAGTGCCCGTTCCAAGCCGCCCTCGCGCAGGTCCACCTATTCCAAGGACAGCCTTGTGCTCTGGCCCATCGCAGCACGTGTAGGTGTCCGTTCAATGCAGCCTTGTTGCACGTGCTTTCTTGCCAAGGGCAGCCCTGTTCTCGCGCCCATTGCAGCACTTCCAAATGTCCTTTCCTTGCTGCAACACTGCAAGTGCTCTCATCCCAGGGACAACCCCTGGCTCTGACCCATTGAACCATAGAGAGGTTACCTGTAGCAGCGATGGCACTGCAGACGCTAGCTCCACTCCAAGCACACCCCGCTTCCGTGTGCAGCCATTTCAGCACCTCCCATTGCCCTCCCAACGCTGCGTTCATGTCTGGGCTCACCTTCTTACAGGCATGTTCGCCCTGGTTGGCACGTATCCAGCGAAGCACTTCCATGTGGCCCCGCCTGGCCGCCAAGGCGAAGGCACGAGGACTCCAGGGACAGCCCTGTTCCAGAGCCCACTGAAGCACTTGCAAATGGCCGTGGAGAGCTGCTTGTTCGCAGGTTTGGTGGTCCCAAGGGCAGTCTTGCGTGCATTGGAGCCATTGCAAGATGGAGAGGCTGCCCAGAGCACGGCTTTGGCGCAGGAACGTTGGTCCAAGATGTAGCCGTTTTGCAGGGACCATTTCAAGATGTTTACGGAGGAACAGGCCGTTGAAGCCGTGAAACGCCGCTTGTCTTCTTCTTCTTGTGGGAAACAAGAGAACCAACGTTTGCAAGTTCTGGCAGCCACGGAGGGCATGCCGCAAGGTAACATGGACAGGATGACGGCCAGTATTTCCGTCGGCAGATCTCCTTGGGTCGGAAAGAGAGGCGAGACCTCCGCTGGTTCTACTTCCTCTTGCTTTGTCTCCATTCGGTGTTCCTTGCTCTACCTGTTCTGTTTTTTTAAAAATATAACATTTGAGATCAGGTCGTCAAATCTTTGTGTCCAACACAAAGGGAAAGGAGACGAGAGACGGAGAAAAGAGAAAGAACACAGAAGAGGAGAGCAAAGAGAGAAGGTAACAAGAGCGGAGAGAGGCCGAGGAGAAAAATTGGCACCAATGCTGTTCGTGAAGGCGAAACGGTTTGGTGGATGTGCAACGAATATTGGCTCTGTCTCTTCTTCTCTCTTTCCCAGAGTTGAGGGCAAGCAGGAGTGGGAGGAAACGGGGTGAGGGTACAACGGTTTGAATCGACTGGGCATGCAGAAATACGAGCAGGAGACGTACCAACAAGGACATCTCAAAGGCCGTTGTCGGTTCCAGAAAGGGCCGTTTGTTTTGTTTCTAGTCAACAGGAGTCGTGTGAAAGTTAAAGAAGGAGATTGTGGTTTGCAATTTGATTGTGCAATCTTTTCTGTTTATTAATATATGTGTAATTTCAACCTTTAAGGGGCACATCCTCCATAAGGGGGCACGTTCTCCATAAAGAGGCACATCCTCCATAAAGTCTTCCGTCTTCCTCTAGCTCTTGCTGCTGGTCAGTGCAGGTCTGGTGGCCCTCAACTCTCTACCTTCCTGCCCAAACATGCCAGAGTAGCTCCAACAAGAGGTGCCCTGCCACACCATCTCCCCATAGTTTAGAAAGGCTTTCACCGTGGAAACCGCGTCCGTGCAGAAGTAGGAGACCGGCCAGTCCGCATCTCCACCAATTTCATCGCATCCGATTGGGTAGTAAGCGTCATTGTCACAAAACCAACAACTGGCGATGTCCCTGAAGTAGGTGCACACCCCGTCCGCAATGTAACGGCAAGCAATATCGGCCAGCACGCAGTTGCAGTAGCACGATTCAGCATCAAGGAAGTGCCCGCACCCGTTGACCTCTCCTGCAACGTAGGTGCAGGTGTCATGCCATGCACAGGCCAGGTCCACCCAGTCGATGGGAGGACACTCGTTAAAACACTCTTGAGAGAAGCGATAGTCCAGTTGGCCGAGTTCTGGGGCGACGCAGCTGGGGCAAGGGCCACCGTAGCAGCAATCCTGAAAGCCACCATGACTGGGGCCGCACCAGTTGCCGTGAACGGGGACGCGAGGACCCAGGCTCTCATTCTTGGCCTGGTGGACGCAACGGACCAGAGAGGCCATACCGAAGATACCCAGGAAAAGCGAAACGCGCAGAAAGTAGTACATGGCCATTCTTCAGTTCAAGTTACTGTGTGTACATGGAAGAGAAAAAAAAAAAGAAGATGCGTTTACCACCAGCAGTACCAAAGCACACCACATGAACAAAAGAAGGTATTTTCACCGAGGAATGTGCTACTCCCCCTTTTGGGGACCACGTTTCTGATTGGCAAACATCCCATGAATGAATGCACATTGCCTATTGGCTGAAATTTTTAAAGAAAACTCCACCTTTAAACTCCGGGGCAACCTCCCTGAGGGATATTTTTGTCGACGTCCCGCTTCCTGCCATTGCGCAAGCACCTTGGGCACTAGCGACCAAGTCTGGTGCCAAAAGGCGTGGATTATTATAACCTAAACAGCCCAGCTTGGTGTTCTTGAGCTCTTGGAGGTAAGCAAGGGAAAGCAACGGAAGTTCGGACGTGAGTACCACATATTTCTCGCTGCTGCTTGTCTCATTTGCCATGCCACCTCTGCTCCACCTTCATCCAAAAGTACGTGGTTTGATGTGGCGCTCCAACAAAGAGGACGTCAAGAAGGAACTCTGTCTTCCATCTCTCTATCACCGTGTTCACTTTCTTCAGTTCAGCCCTGTTGAAGCTCATTTCAAGATCTTTAAAGCAGTTCCTGCATAAGTAACAGGCGCAGAAATAGAGTTTTACTGTTACGATAAGAACAACCAGTTCACCGGTTTCAAAGATGGTCCAACACAAACGAAAGGAACGTGTACTCAAAGTAACGTTGTGCCTTCACAGAGCGAACCCCATGCCTCTCTGCTGGAAGTATCACCAGTTGATAAGGTTTACATTCTTTGATCAGCTCATCGATGAGTCGGGCAGTGTTACTGTTTTCATTACAAAAAAAAAAAGATAACAGTGAGAAAGGAGTGATAGAAGACAGTGAAGGACACGGTACCAGAAATGAACATTCTCATCCATCAAACCATGAACAAGCAACAAACGATTCGGTCTTTGAGAAAGAAGTTAAGAAGAAAGAAGAAACATGAAAGAAGAAAACAAAATGAAGAATCATCAGGTAAGAAACGGTCAGCAGTGAAAGACACATACTCATCAGGGAACCTGGCCACGCGTTCCAAAATAGAGCCTTGTTTGTAGCCTTCGGGGTTATTTTGGGGAGTGTCCATGTAACGTTCCGTGTAGGCGGTGTCATAAGCCTCCCACAAGGTGACAGGGCCCCCCGCTATCGCCACTTTGAAGAAATCAGCTCTTTGAGCCAAAAACATTAACGACAAATACCTGTTTATCCGTTTTGTTTGGTTTTTGTATGAAAAGACTGAAGAGAGAGAGAGAGAGAGAGAGAGAGAGAGAAACAGACAGAGATGAAAAAAAAAGAAAGTACCCTCCGTAGGACCAGCCAGTGACTCCAACACGTGAGCGATCCATGCTCGGATTCTCTCGCATCAAGTGCTCCAGTCCTAGGATTTGGTCTCTGATTTCAGGTACACCCATTTGTCGTTTAAGTTGTCCTTCCCATTTGAGTCCTGTATTTTAAAAAGAATGAACAATCAAGAAAGGTTTTGAAGAAAAAGGATAAGAACAAACCTCTGTTCCAGGAGCCAACACCATCAATCATAACCACGAAATAACCAAGAGATGCCAAAAGTTGGTAGCGTTTATGCCGGATGGTCCACATGTAATTGTTGGTGACGAGTTGGACGTGTGGTCCGCCGTAAACGTAGAGAAGAACAGGGTATTTCTTGGCAGGTTCCCAGTTGGCTGGTGGCCAATAGAAGCCATAAGAAGTTTCGCCTTTGTATTTTAACGAGTAACTAGTTGTCAGAGAGAAGAAAAAAGAGACGAGAGACGGAGAAAAGAGAAAGAACACAGAAGAGAAGAGCAAAGAGAGAAGGTAACAAGAGAGGAGAGAGGCCGAGGGGAAAAATTGGCACCAATGCTGTTCGTGAAGGCGAAACGGTTTGGTGGATGTGCAACGAATATTGGCTCTTTCTCAGATTTGTCAATTGGGATATGAACCCAAGGAACGACTTTTGGTGCAGGGAGCTCGGAAGAAGATAGGAGCTCTTCCTTGTCCCATTGCACCAGACAAACGGTGGCAACAGGAGGAGCGAAAATGGCTGAGTAGACGCTGACGAATGCATCGAAAGATGGAGAGACGGTTATAGGACCATGAGAGTGACCTTCTTTTGTAAGTCTGTTTAAAAAGAGGTTAAAAACAAAGATGACCGAAAAAAAAATCCAAAAAACAAACTTACCGCCATATTTTCGATGTATGGCGAGAAGCGAAGGAAGCAACATAAAGATGAGTTTCAGTGGGGTCGTCTTTGTTTGCACGGAAGAAGACCAATGAACGTTCTTCATCTACGTCGATCGGCTCTGTTAAGACTTGCCAATCGCCACTGGTAATTGCTTTCTTTTCCTGCGTCAGAGAGAGAGAGAGAGAAAGAGAGAATTGTTGGTTTCAATTAAAGTCACAATAAAGAAGCATAGAGAAAGAAAGGAGATAGGGAGAGAGAAAGAGAGAAAAACAGAATAAGAATATTTTACCTTTTTGGTAGGATCAACCAGATAGAGATGCCTAAAACCGGTATCTACTTCACTTGCCCAGATGAAACGACCACTTCCATCTTTAAAGAAGTGGATGATATCAGTAACCTGTATTCAAGAAGATAGATAACAAAGTGATTAGAGTTAAAAGTACCATAAAAGAATGAACGAAAAGAATGTATGACGTACGTTGATCCAAATGTCAGTGATCTCTTCCAACAGCTGTTTAGTGCCTCCTTTATCTTCATCCATACTTGTAATGTCTTCTATTCCTTCTTCCACAAATTCAGAAGCTGGAAAGGTGACTAACGCCAAACGTTGTTGTTGACGATCCAGCAATTGAAGCCAAATACTGAGAAAGGTAATCAATGAAAGCGGAAAGAAGAGAGATTAATAATGAGGAGTGGCTTACGTTGGTTCGTCAGTAGAGGAGGCAGGTGGAACCCATCCGGCACGAACAACGTATTCGCACCAGGGATACCTCTCTTGAATGTTTGGTCGTAACGTTTTACGAACAGGAGTAGCCTCAGAAATCTGTTTTATGGGGATAGTGTTGAACGGATGAAACAATTAATGATAAAGAGATTCAATTAAACGAACAAATCAAAAAAAAAAACGTACATCGGAAGAAGCATCCAATTCCACTATACAAACTTTTGAAGTGGCATTCTTCTCACCAGCCAAGGGATATCGAAAGCGATCAGGTTTGCCTGAAATGTCAGTTGCCTCGGGAATGCTGTACACGGACACCTGGCTCTCGTCGACTTCCAGATAGAGCAAACGACAGTGAAGATCGTTTTCTTTTTTCGTGTTGTTGTACCACCAATATCCTGTATAGCGATCAAACTCTTCCTACACATCAACAGCAAAGAGAAAGAAAAACAACAAAAAAAAAATGAGAATGCGTTTAAGAGAGAGCGAAAGAGAGTGAGAGAGAGAGAGAGAGAGAGAGATGTTTACCTGCATCACAAACTCGGCAACACCAGCAGTTACAGTAGATTCTTCCTCTGAAGAAGTGGGAGAAGCAGAAAAGGTCAAACGTTGTTCTTTCATGGTTCTCGTATCCACCACCCAAAGGTCACCCTCTCTCACGAACGACACAAGATGAGGAGCATTTGGGTTCATCTTCGCGTCTATTCTTGGTCGCGTGCTTTGTCGTTCGTCCGCTTTGATCTCTTGAGGCAAAAGTTGCCGTGTACTTTCGCCTTGGCCGTGTTGAGATGCATCAATAGTAAAGAGACTCCCTGCTGCTGGTACTAAAAATTGTTGAGAGCTATTTTTTGTTGGTTACTAAGAGCAAGAAGAAGAAGAAGAAGAAGAAGAAGAAGAAGAAGAAGAAGAACAAGAAGAAGAACAAGAACAAGAAGAACAAGAAGAACAAGAACAAGAAGAAGCAGCAGCAGCAGAAGCAGAACGAAGAAGACGAACGAAGAAGAAAGCAGAAGAAGAGAACGAACGCCGAGTCAAAACTATAGGAAGTAATGCCGAAACTGGTAATCCTCATGCGTTCGCGCAGCAGCTCTTCCTCTCGCGAAAGCTTCTTTTCACCGCCGCCACTCAAAGCCAAAGTGTCGATAAGAGGCTCCCATTTTGCTGTTCAACAAAGAAGACATGAAGTTGTCAAACCACAAAAAAAAATGAAAAAAAAAAGAAAAAAAAAGAAAAAAATAAATAAAAAAAAGAAAAAAAAGAAAAAAGAAATGAAAAAAATGAAAAATGAAAAAATAGAAAAAAAAAAGGAAAAAAAGAAAAAAAGAAAAAAAAAAGATAAAAATCAAAAAAAGAAGAAAAGAACAGTGAGGGAAAAAAGCGAAGTGGAACAACTAGAGAACAGTGGAGAAAAAAAAAAACAAGCAAGTCTCACCATCAGGCACGGAAGCGTCGGTGGCAAGGCCCTTTGGCAGTTCCACAAAATGCAAGGTCTGTTGGCCGCTGCCACCGGCGGGACGCCCCAGGAAATAGAGGTACGGCCGGGTGGGATGGAAGGTGAAGTGACCGGGGAGGCCGGCCGGCGTTCGCGTCTCGATGGCCGAGTCCACCAGCTCCAACAGTTGCTCTCTTTCCATTTTTTTCATCTTCTTTTCTTTTATTTTTAAATAAAAATATTTTTTTTGGATTTTTTTTGCTAAGAATCTTTTTTGTCGACCTAGCTCATGTCGACATTATGTGTCTACAAAAATTATGACCATTGGTTACGGGTAAATACCGTCCCGACTTTGAGCTGGGCGTCAGCGGACATCAGAACGGTGTAGAAAATCATGGATGCTTTCGCAGGGGAACTGATAGAGTGCCAAAGAAGTGAACAACAAAAAAAAAAAAAGAAAGAAAAAAAATATGAGTAGCGGACGAACGGCCGCTAGGGCCAGCTGCGTGTGGGGTCTGCCCTTCAGTGGCAGGCCGAGCCTGCATGGACGTCCTGCATCATCTTCTTCTTCTTATTCTTCTCTTCTTCATTCTTCTTCCACCAAATCCTTTTCCTCCTACTCCTCCTCCTCATTTGCCTCTTTGCTCACTCATTCATGTGCCGCTTCCACTTTTGCCAAACGTTCTTCCTCTTCCTCTTCTTTCTCCTCCTTCTCCTCCTCCTCCTCCTCCGTCTTTTCCTTCTCCCTTCCGACCCACCGCTCTCTTTCTTCCTCTCTGAGACACTTTTCCACCCCCTCCACCTCCTCCTCACTCTTTCCTCGCAACCTCAGCCTCCAATCCACCCATTGTGCGGTGAGTGCCAGCAAGAGCGGCCGGTCTGCAAGCAGGTGGTGGAGGTGGGGCTTCTCTCCGACAACGACAACGACAACGACAACCAAGCTGGCAATGGCCTTTCATGGCAGCGCCTTCTTTCTGCTCTGCGCGGAGGGCGTGCTGAGGAGAGAGGAAATGGCGGTCAAGCGGCAGCGGCCCCTTCCTCCCCCCGTTGTGGCTGTGCCGCCTTCGCAAGCCTCCACGGCGGGGGTTGTGGTGCAGCCGGAGAGCAGGCTCAAAGTGTTGATCATGTGCCTCGCTGGTTGGGCTCCCCTCCCCCTCTACTCTTCTCTGCTCTCTTCTTCGTTTTCTCTGTCCCTCTCTTTCTCTCTTTCTCTTTCGTCGTTTCTCTTTCGTCGTTTCTCTTTCTCTTTCTCTTTCGTCGTTTCTCTTTCGTCGTTTCTCTTTCTCTTTCTCTTTCGTCGTTTCTCTTTCGTCGTTTCTCTTTCTCTTTCTCTTTCTCTTTCTCTTTCTCTTTCTCTTTCTCTTTCTCTTTCTCTTTCTCTTTCTTTCTTTCTTTCTTTCTTTCTCTTTCTCTTCTTCTTCTTTCTTTCTCTTTCTCTTTCTTTCTTCTTTCTTTCTCTTTCTCTTTCTCTTTCTCTTTCTTCTCTTCTTTCTCTTTCTTTCTCTTTCTCTTCTCTTTCTTCTTTTCTTCTTCTTCTTTCTCTTTCTCTTTCTCTTTCTCTTTCTCTTTCTCTTTCTCTTTCTCTTTCTCTTTCTCTTTCTCTTTCTCTTTCTCTTTCTCTTTCTCTTTCTTGTCTCTTCTTTTGCATCTCCTTTCCCTCACCCAAAAACAAAAACCACAGGCGCAATCGTAGGTCTGGTGTCCGGGTTCATCATTCGCCAGATCGGAACATACTGCCTTATAGCCGTCTCTCTGGAGCTCCTCACATTGGGCGTGTTGCTCGCCACCGGCTCCATCTCTCAGGAAAAGGCCGGCCAAGTGCTGCAATACACCGCCCCGCCGGTCATATGGCTTGGACAAACTGTCTACAAGACCTTTATGTGGCAGTGGGACAGCACCTTTGCTCTCTCCAGCGTGTTTTACAAGCTTTGCTTCGTGGGCTGCTTTTACTTGGCGGTCAGATACGGAGACTATGCCACCGTCACAACGGAACAGAGGTAGAAGCAAAGGATCACAGAATGGGTGGTACCCATCCTTCCGACCTCAGCCTTCCGACCTCAGCTCTTTCACTCTCTCTCTCTCTCTCTCTCTCTCTCTCTCTCTCTCTCCGCATCGCCTGGCCTTTCTCCTATTTTATGTAAATATTTGTTTATCATCAGAGGAGAAGAAGAGAAGAGATGGAAGCGATTGGCATCTCTCTCACCAAGATGTCCCTCTGGCTCACCTTGGCGATGAACTTGGTGGCCGTGCAGCAGTCCCCACACACCCCTTCATCTACTGGTTCTTTCCTCCACCTCTCTTTCCTCCTTTCGCACTTTCTCTACCTGCGGCTTTCTGTGGCTCTCCTGCTTGCATTCTTTCATCAGAGCCAGCATGACCCTCTCCTCCGCTCTTACACCCATGCCCTTGACCATCCCCTCCAACACTCTGCTCAGCGCTCCTCCCGCCTTTGAAAGCAGCCCTTCTCCCTCCTCCTCCTTGTGCTTCCCTTCTCTCTCTCTCTCTTCTCTCTCCTCTCTCTCTCTCTTTTCTCTCTCTCTCTCTTCTTGTTCTCAGATTTCATGTCGACAATTACTGTCGACAAGCCACGTGTACATTACTGCACAATTCCTCAAGAATATCTTCAGAATAGCTGCTCCGCAACGCCCAGTTGAACAGCAAAGCTACACAAATAGTCCAGCCATCGTGCACAACACTCTTTTTTATTTATCCGAAAAAAAAAATAAAAAGAAAGAAAAAATCAGAAAAAGAAAAAGAAGTTTAAAGCAAATAATCCATTCCCACTCGAGAGAAAACTCTCCCTTCTTTCTTTCTTTTCCATTTTTTCTTTCCTCTCTGTCTCTCTCTTTCTTTTTTTTTGTTAAAACACCATCAAAAAACAATCAACCCCCCCCCCCAAAAAAAAAAATAATAATTACAAAAACATCAACGATGATGATGAGATCAGCGCTGCTACTGCTTGCCACGTTTTTGCTCTTTGCCGCCGCGATTGGGGCTGCCGAGGAGGAGAGATGCGGCTTTGACAACCCAAAGACGGGGCATAGCTTTGACCTCTCCTCCCTTCACACTGCGTGCGTTCCCCCCCCCCCTTCGCCCCTTCTACTTTTTGCTAAAACTCATTTCTTTTATAAAAAAAAATAAATCCAATCCACAGGCAAGGCTTACGGCTGAAGAACGAAACGCTGAGGACGACGATCGTGGTGAGCGTCTGTGGCAACCTGAGCGTCTGTCAGGCGGAGGAGGGGGCGGCCTCGGCCGTGTGCCTGCTCTCCAAGGCCTTCCCCTCCCACCCCGTTCGCAGCGGAGGACGCACCAACACCCAAATCTTTAAAGAACTTGGTTTGTGCTTTTTTTCTTTTCTTTTCTTTTTCTTTTCTTTTCTTTTCTTTTCTTTTCTTTTCTTTTCTTTTCTTTTCTTTTCTTTTCTTTTCTCCTTTCTTTCTTTCTGTCTTGTCGTTTCTTTCTTTCTTTCTCGCCGCCCTCTGATTAGGTGTTCTCATTTACTAACCAACTCCTTCTCTCTCTCTCTCTCTCTCTCTCTCTCTCTTCTTTGCCTGTCAACAGATGGAAAAGGAGTACAAGTGGACTACAGTCGGGGCAGCAAATGCGACAACAAAAATGGACGAGCGACGACCACCCTCTTCATCACTTGCAAACCAAAGCAAGAAGGAGGCACCTCAACTGATGGCATCGACTGGTTCGAGCAAAAGGAGGACGGCTGCGGCTGGAACGTTTACATGAGTTCCTCTTCAGCCTGCGTCGACACCTCTGACAGCAGTTCATCTAGCAGTGAGGATAGCAGCAGCAGTGGCTCTTCTGGGTCTTCTGATTCTGGATCTGCTTCTTCATCTTCATCTGATTCTTCCTCGGATGCTTCTTCGAGCTCCTCTTCTGGAAGCTCGGATTCTTCCTCTTCTGGTGCCTCTGATTCCTCGTCTGCTGCTTCCGATTCTTCCTCTTCCGGAACTTCAGACTCCTCTTCTGCTGCTTCTGACTCTTCTTCCGCTGCTTCTGAATCCTCCTCTTCTGGAACTTCAGACTCCTCTTCTGCTGCTTCTGACTCTTCTTCTGCCTCCGAGTCCTCTTCTTCAGGAACTTCGGATTCATCTTCTGCCTCTTCTGCTGCCTCTGACTCCTCATCCTCTGCCTCTTCTGACTCTTCTTCCGACTCTTCTCACTCGTCCTCTTCTCATTCCTCTGAGTCTTCTTCCTCTCATACAGCTAGCTCTTCCGACTCTTCTCATGCTTCTTCTGATTCCTCGCATTCCTCTTCTCATTCTTCCTCTGCTTCCCATTCTTCTTCTCATTCCAAAGATGAGAGCAGCTCATCTGACGCTGACGATGACGACGATGACCACGGCAAAAGCGGAGGAAGCAGCGACACGAAATGGGTGGTCACCATTGCTTTCCTCTCCGTCATCATTGTTTGCCTGGTCATCGCCCTTCTCGGCGTTGTCATCTACTATCGGCGGAAACAAAAGCGAGAAGACTTTTGGAATGAGTTTGACGAGTTTTAAACGGACAAGAAAGAAAGAGAAGTTTATTTACAACACAGAAGAGAGAGAGGAAAAAAAGAAGAGAAGAAAGAAATAGTTGAACCGCTCTATTTTAAGAAGAAGAGGAAGAAGGAGGAGGGGGAGGAGGACGAGGGAAGAAGCGAAGTTGCGAAGAAGAAGGATTGTAGGTAACGAAGAGTGGTAACTTTTGGGTATTTTTGTTCTTTATCTTTCGTTTGTGCTGAAGCCACGCTTTAAATTTTGTGAACTGCTCCCAACAATAAAAATGATAAAAAGTTATTGAAGAGTGAGTTATGTATAACATGAAGAGAAAGAAAGAAAGAAAGAAACGTTTAACGTTTTTACCTCTTCTTCTTTCCTTTTGGTGGAGGGAAGTCTGAAAAACCCTTTGGAAGGCGTATGCGTTTGAGCAAGCTGCTCTAGTTGAAGCAATCGGCCCCGAAGCCTCTGACGCAGGTCTTCCTCACAGAGCACGAAAGACGTGACTGCTTCTTCCTCTTCTTCTTCGTTCCGGTTTGCTCTGTCGTCGTGGAGTCGTTCGTAGTACACCCTAAGGAACTGCAATGCGGTGTAGAGATGGACGACCATTTGGAGAGCATCAAAGTGGAACTTTTTTTTCGAAGTCACAACAACGGGAAACGAGTCAGCAAGAGTTTAAGAAGCGCAGAGAACGAGAGAAGAGATGAAGAGAAGCAGATAGGAAGGGGAAGAGTATGAGGGGAGAAATATACCTTCATCAGAGTCACGTTTTTCTCCGCAATGCCATGCTCCAACTCGCCCTCAAAGGAAAAATAGAGTGTCACTAACTCTTTCCTCAATGAGCCATAGGCGGTCTTGAACTCGCTCGGATGCATCTTGTGCATCATCCTCACTAGCTCGCAGACGCTTGACCGGACGTATTTCAGGTTGACTAACTTTTCCCTGAGGAGGATACCAATGACTTGAGCAACCAAGGCTTCTTGTTCATTCAACTTGCATTGAAGTCGATGCAGTTGATAAAGGGAAAGCACAGCAGCAGCCGCGCTCGCAGCCAAACAAGCCTATTCGAACATGCGTATAACATAAATACAAAGCATCTCACAGATGGAGAAGTTGAAGGAAACGAACCATGGGTCCAGCTAGTGAAACGGCCTCCCAAAGAGCGTGACCACCAATTCCATTCGCCTTCATGACGATGCCGTTCAACAAGTTGGTCGTCCTGGACAGTCTCATGGTGCCATCGTTAAGCCCTTGCAAGAGTTTCGGACTCAGCACCATTTGATAACACGTTGGTGTGGTCACTGTGTCAAGGCATTGAGCCAAGACCGGAGCGAGGGTGGAGGCAGTCAACGCCAGCCAACTGATATCATCGGCTCTGTTGCTGGTTTCTAGTTGAAGAAAAGCTGTTTCGATATCAAGTGGAGCCTCCGAGAGAATAATGCAAGCTTCGTTGAAGCTTTGTTCAGCATTTTCATCGAGTTCCAGCTCTTCCTTGTCATCTCCTCCCTTCACAGAAGAGGATGCGGTCTTCTTCAGGTGCTTTGACAACAGAGTTGCACCCAACAATACGCCACCTCCAACAACCACTGCTCCGACGACGGCAACGCCACCCACAACTTGGGGGTTTTTATGGTTTGGAAATAAAGGCATGAGAAGAGATAGAGTCACAGAGAGAGAGAGAGAGAGATAATAAGTGAGTAGACGGCGTTTTAATGGCATGATTGAAGACTGCGAAGGGAGAACGCACCTGCTGCACTTGCGCCGCCAAGGTACGCCAACGTGCCAGTTGCTCCAATCGACTGACAGGCTGCAAACAAGCTTCCAGAAGCTACACTCGAGCCTTGAATAGCGGGAATTGAGAAGATGAAGAAGAAGAAGAAGAAGAAGAAGAAGAAGAAGAAGAAGAAGAACCAGAAGATGAAGAACAAGAACAAGAAGAACAACAAGAACAAGAACACAGGAACAAGCAGAAGAAGAAGAAGAAGAAGAAGAAGAAGAAGAAGAAGAAGAAGAAGAAGACGAAAAGCAACAAAGAAGAAAACGAACCTTGAACAGCAGCTGCGAAGGAGCCAGCTGCAACGCCAGAAGAACCAAACCCAGCCAGACCTACTCCAGAAGTAATAACAGCTTTTTTTGTACTTTTTTTTGAGAAGAAAGAGGGCACGTGATGAAGAAGAAGGTGAAGCAGAAGAAACCTGGAGCAGCTGCACCAGCAGCCACGCCACCCCCGGCTGCTCCAAAAAGAGAGGCCCCCAAGGTCCATTTCTTTGCTCTTCCGTTCCCCTGAGTTGGCTTATCTGTTCCAGCGAGTGAACGAAATCAGTTTTAAGCAACTGAGTAGAAAAAAAAAGGATGATGACGAGGGAATAGAGAACACAACCTGGAGGGGAGCGTGTGCCAGCCTCAACTGGACTGACAGCAGGCGGTGCTGGTGCTACCGAGTCCTGTTGTCCTTCTTCAAAGTTTGTGGGTTCTTCAGCAGGCTCCATTCCCGCAGTCTTCTGTCTGAGAGAGTGTTTTTGTTTATTGCGATAGGATAACTCGTCCAAAATGAGGCCTTACGGCGTGGCCACCACTTGGGGTTTTCTGGTGGTTGGTTCTATACGTGCCCAGGACACGTTTTTCTATGGCGGGAGATTTTGTATCACCTCATTGGGTGAAAATTTTGAATTATGGTTGGTGGATGTGAGAGCCGTGAGATTAGCCTTTGAAAACCTGTTGGACCGAATTAAGAATTTCTGTTGGTTTGTTTGGCCAATTTATGATCTCTTATAGGTAACACGTTGCCGGCCTTTTCGCCCACGGGGAGGGCTTCTTCCTGGAAAGCAAAAAAGAATGACCTTCGGATTGTGTTTGATGAGTAAAGAAAGAAAGAAACGCCAAGAGAGAAGAAAGAGAAAGTTTATTTACAAGAAAGGAGAGAGAGAGAGAGAGAGAGAGAGAGAGAGAGAAGAGAGAGAGTACAGTGAAATGGAATTCCTGATTAAAGCGAAGAAGATGAAGAAGCAGCAGCAGCAGAAGAAGAAGAAGAAGAATCTGAAGGGAAGAAGCTAAGTTGGGGGCGGGTGGAAGATGAAGAATCAGGGTCGTATGAAATGATAAGCGGTAACTTATGAGTTTTCTTGTTCTTCGTCTTCCGTTTGTGCTGCAGCCACGCGTTAAATTTTTTGACCTGCTTCGAACAATAATCATTAACATAACAATAATCATTAAAAAAACAGAAGACTGAAAAAAGCCCTTTTACCTCTTCTTCTTCCTTTCTTTTGGAGGGCAGAAGTTTGAGAGACAGTGCAGTGGGTGGTTGATGGGACTGAGCAAGGCGTTCCAGCTGAAGCAAACGGGAATGCAGCTGTTCGCGCAAGTCTGTTTCGTATTGCAGGAAGGAAGTTGATGCGTCTTCCTCCTCCTCGTTTTTGTCCGGTTGACAAAGTCGTTCAAAGTAGACCCTTATGAATTGCAGTGCACTATAGAGAAGAACGATCATTTGGAGGACATCAAAGATATACTTGCAAAAGAAGAGAAAGAGTTAGTTATACAAGAGTGAGAAGGAGAGCAAAGAAGCTAACAAGAAGCGAGAGCAGAGATGAGAAAAGAGGTACATGTACCATCACTTTGGGCTTGTCGTCAGAAGCAATCATATCATCCAGCTTCATGCCGAAGAAATGGAACAGGTCAATGAGGCGGTCCCTCAGTTTTTCGTATTCTTTCACAAACTGCGAACGATCAAACTGCGTATGGCGCATCAGGTGCACCATTTTCACCAACTCGCAGATGCGAGAACGAACGGTCTGAAGCTTCGCAAGCTTCGACTGAAGTTGTGAACGATTCATTTCAGCTATCACCGCTGCCTGTTCATCCAACTTGCATTGCAGCTTATGCTGTTGATAGAGCGAAAATCCCATGGCGAATGTGCTCAGTGCCAAACAAGCCTATAGAGGTTGAAGCATGAAGAATTAAGCAAGAGCGCAAGCAGAGAACATGCAGAGAACGAAGGATGAAGAAAGAATAATGACGAAAGAAGAACGAAGGAGCATTTAAAAGCAAAAAAGAAGAAACAGCCAAACCAAAGAACCAGTGATAGAAACAGGCTTCCAAAGAGCATTCCCAGCGATGCCATCACTCTTCATGACGAGGCCGTTAAAATACTCGCCCGTTTTGGAGAGTCTCATGGCTCCTGTCGCTATTCCTTCCAACAGGTCGCCACGCAATACCATTTCAAAACATTTGGCAGTGTTCACCGTTTTGAGTACTTGACCCATGACCGGTGCTAGCATTGAAGCGGTTACAGTCATCCAACTGTAGCCGCTGCCATCCTTGTGGCTTATATCTTGTTGAATAAGTAAGGCTCGCTCTACATCAACTTCTGCGAGACGAATGCAGGAGCTTCGCTCGGATAATGTTGAAAGTTCTTGCATGTTGCTTTGTTCGCCATCCAGAGGCTCCCGTAGTAGCTGTTGTTGGGGTGCCTCTTCTAGTTCTTCTTCTTGTTCTTCGTCTTCATCTTCTTCTGCTTCGTCGGCGTCGTCTCTTTCTCCATCTCCTTCGTTAGTCGTAACAGCGGAAGTGTGCCGTGGTTCGCCACGGCTTGCCAGCAGGTTTGCACCTACATAGATGCCGGTTCCAACAGCAGCTGCGCCAATGAGAGCAGCTCCTCCCACCACTTGGTTTCAAGAAGTAAAACAACCGGAAGTGAGTGCAGACAACGAGAGGAGAGGGGAGAGAGAGAGCGAGAGGGAGAGGACGTGAGAGAATGGGGAACGAACCCAATAGGCCTGCGCTTCCTAGGTATGCCAACGAGCCAGTTGCTCCTATGGACTGACAGGCAGCAAACAAACCTCCCGAGGCAACGCTTGAACCTGCGTCAAAAAGAAGAAGCAATGGCAGTTTTTTGTAAAAAATAACCATCGTAAAGACCACGGGGTACCAACCTTGGATAGCAGCAGCAAAGGAGCCAGCTGTCACGCCAGCGGAACCAAAACCAGCCGCGCCCACAGCTGCGCTCACACAAGCTAGGTGTACGAGGAATAGTTTAGCAGGACGAAGAAGAAGCAAGAAACTAGAAGCAAGAAGAACAGCCCGAGGACAAGACGAACAGAAACAACAGCAAAGAAGAAAAACAAAATCAGCAAGAAGAACAAAAGGAACCTGGGGCAGCAACACCAGCAGCAACGCCGCCGCCAGCAGCACCAAGGACAGCTGCCCCCACTGGCCATTGCGAAGAACCCCCTTCTTCATCTGTTTCTTCTTTATTTGTGGTTGGTGGGTCTTTGCCTGCACGTGCGGCACGTTAGCGTTTAAAAAAAACGAAAGAGTAAAAAAGGACGAACCGAGAGAAGGGCTGACAGCAGCGGCTTGGCCGGGAGCAACCACTTGCGGTGGTGCCACAGGCGTGTCTTCCTTTTCATCCAGCTTTGGAAGTCCGTGCAATCGTCTGTCGTCCATCGTCCTCAAATAGTACGCTTCTTCTGGGGTTCGTGTTTGTTTGTTTGTTTGCTTGTAGTTGTTCGCCTGCTATTATTTTACTCTCGAACGATGGCTCAACCAGACCCTGCACGTGGTGGTGTCCTGGACATTCCTATATTGATTGAGTTTTTGAATTTGGATTGGCTGGAGGAAATTGCTGTGAGATACCATTACCAGACAAGAGTGGTCACATGCTTGACCGATACACGTGATGGAACGCTCCCCTGTGGGTTCTATCCAACCAGAACAAAGTCTCTTACGGGAGGTGGTAAAAAGTTGTTTGGCTAGTTGCGGTAAGAAGTGCCCTGAGAGCAAGCCTACTTTTTAACCAAAGTACAAAAACATAGAAGCGTCTTAACATGGTGTTTTGTCTATCTGCCTCCTTTTTCTGGGTCGTTTTGTAATTATCTCCTCTTCTTCTTCTTCTTGTTCGTCTTCTTCTTCTTCTTCTTCTTCTTCTTCTTCTTCTTCTTCTTCTTCTTCTGGTTTCTCTTCTTCTTTTTCTTCTTCTTCATCTTTGAGAAGCAAGCGTCCGCCATCCAGAATCCGTTGAAGCTGGTCGCCAACCTTCTTGATCAGCTCCAGGTCGGTTTGGAAGTATTCTCGATCTTTGGTCGCCCGCATGGATGAGAACAACGTGTGCATGATGTGCTCGAAGATGTTGGTGTGGTTGCTCTGCCACATGCGCTTAATTTCGAGACGCTGTTTCACACCAAGAATGTGTTTTCTCAACGCTCGGCTACTGAGCCCGATTCTGAAGTGATCGTGCTGATAACTGGAATTGGAGAGGACAAAAATGTAGCCAGTGTGAAGGTGGTTGTTGGGGTTCGCATAAAGCTTCACTTCTGCCCTGGGTAAAGGAGTCAATGTGGAATCCAGTTCGTGAATTTTGCCCAAGGAGTAAAGTGTCGGGGATTCCTCCTCGAAACCAAGCTCCTCCCCGCCATCCCACTGGACGGGCTGGCAGATGTTGATGGGTTGCAGAAGGTCCTCAAAGAATTTCACTGTGTTGTGTTCGTGTGGAGCGGAAACACACAACGCCCTGAGGATGATTTTGAGGCGGCGGAAGAGTGCTTGGGTGGATTCAGCCAGTTCCGACAGTGCCTCATGTCGCCAGTTTCGAAGAGTGTCTGGAAACTTGGCGCGGAAGGAGGAAAGAATGCCGTCCAGTTGTGTCTCCAGTTCAGTCAGCATGAATCTCCTCAACCCTCTGCCCTTGCGGCCTCTGATGTCCCACCAGAGTTTCTTTGTTTCAGAGAGATTCCTCAGGACATGTAGAAGAGAGATCTGAAGCTTTGTCTTTGGCAGAGAACAGTCAGCAAGGGAATCCAGGGGATACAACACTTATAAGGGTTGAGGATCATCGCTACCGTTTGTTTCCTCAGCACTTTGGCTCGAGATCGTTCCAGCTTCGCTTGCCAGCTGTCAAGGATGTTCTTCACTTCCACCTCCCTCCCAAATTCCCCAAGCAGCTCCTTCAGAGACATTCTCACCCAATCAGCATCATCCAGGTCGCACCACTGGATCTCTGAAAGCTCGCGAGTGTTGAAAGGTTCGAACAATTCTCCTTGTCGGATGGAACCACAAGCCGTGCTCCACGATATTTTCTCGAATTGCCTCACAATGCTTTTGGCCTTCGGCAGGGTCACCACCCGCCATAACTTACTACTGGTGCCAATCTCAGGAGACCAGGTTGGGTTGGCCAGCTTGTTTTCTGCCTCCAGCAACACTTCCTGCGCTTTGTCTATCCTTCGGGAGTGGAGCATGGCCTCCCGAAAGATGGAGATGAGGTTGTTGAGATCGTTTTGAAGCTGACAAACATGCATGACAATGTCCTTCATCTCAGTGGCGATGAACTGGTCCAGGTTTCGCTTCATGTCAGGGGTGGCTGCCCTGGTTTCCACAAAGTACAACGGAAAGTCCTCTTTGAGCTTGCCTCCTGATCGCCCCATGATCCTTTGCTTCATCACCGCAGCTGCCTTCTCCGCCGATGCCCTTTTCTCACTCTCCAGGAACTCCCTGAGCCTGGCAATAACGATGCCCACCCGTGGAATCAAGGCCAGCTTGCCCAATGCTTGCACCGTGCTGTTCGTGTTGGCTTTTTGCAAAGGAGGCATGTAGAACACGGAATCGCAGCTGTCCAACGCAGCCTCGCAACGACGTTTCATCGCAGCGCTGCCGCTCTGAACTCCAGGGATGTCCAGCAAGGAAACCTCCAGCCCTTGAAGAGCAGGGAAGGGCCCACGGATGTAGATGCGGTCCACAAGAGGCCACAACTTGGAGTCGCTGGTCTCATCGATGAAGGGAGAGAGACTCTCTGCCAGTTCCCTGGCGGTCCTTGTCTCGATCTTTTTGGACTTGCCCAGGAGGGCTTGCTGTTCCGGTTTCAGTGTCCAGTCATCCGAGTCACCATTGAGAGTTCTTATCCTTTCCAAAAATGCTTCCAGTTGCTCATTCACTTCCTCCTCCTCTTCTTCCTCTTCTTCATCTTCTTCCTCCTCCTCCTCCTCTTCCTCCTCCTCATCTTCTCCCTCGCTCTCTTCTATCTTCATCTTCCCCTCCTCATTCTTGTTCTTCCCGAGGAGGTCTTTGGCCACTTCCACTTCGTGTTCCCAGTCGAGTTGGGAGATGAAGAAGACGCGAGCTTGGAAGAGGTCCCTGTCCCAGGAGGTGATCTCCGAAACCGCTGCCGTGCAGGTGGAGGTGGCGCTGGTGGGCAGGAGAGGAGTGTCCAGTTGGAGAACTGCGTTGATGAGGGAGGACTTCCCCGCACCCCTCTCCCCATAGAACCCGATGCGCCGCCCTTGCGCCTCCTTGGCGTGCAGCAAGATCTCCTGCAGGTACAACTTCACCAGCTTCCATTCCTTGCTGTCATTCTGCTCCTCCTCCTCCTCCTGGCTTTCGCTCGACTGAAAGAAGCCCGTCTCGTATGGGGCGTTGTACCTCTGCTCAAGGGGCAATTGGATCTTCTCTTCCACATAAGCAAGAAGCCTCTCCATGTCTCCTCTTGCGTCTCTGCAGCACCATTCCAGTGTAATGGTCGGTCAGGTGGGAAGAAGCAAGAGCAGTCAGTCATGTTTTGTGACCGATGGGTTGGCAAGCCAAAGAGAACTTTTCAAAACAATACCTGTGCTGTGGCCCTTGGTTTGAACACTCCATTCCTTGCTATTTGGAACCTTGAGGTGAAAGCAAAACGTATTATATTTCTGACTGTTCCTCTCTCCTTTCTGACAAAGATGTGTGTCAGAATAACAAGAACAAATGGGTGCGGTCAAGAGTGGACTGGGATCTGGAAAGAGAGAAGAGGGAGGGGGTGGAGGACAACAGCACATGGGAACTGAAATGAAAATTGCCCAGGGTACCCGGCTACCAGCAGAGATTCACTCAGCTGCTCACGTGGTCTAATAATGAACAAAGGAAAGAAGGAATGGAGCCAGAACGCGTCCGTCGTGCTCCAAGGAGAAGCAGAAGGAGAAAGAGCACCGCCGGCATGCCGCAAAGGTATCCATGAGCAGGAGCGTGCAACAGAGAGTGACAACTACCAGGTCCCTGGCAAATTCTGTAAGTTGACAGAGAGGAAGTGAAGTGAGATGGGAGAGGGAGAGAGGAGAAGGCAAGGGAGAGAGAGTGAGAAGAAGAGAGAAATGTTGGGCAGTAGCCGAAGCTCCGCAAGTACCATCGAAAAAGACGCACTATTGATAACAAGGCGCTCAAGGTTGCCAAAGAGAGTAAAGAGATGGACGGAGAGAAGAGACAGAACATAGAGGAGAGATACCGCAAGAGAAAGAACGCTGCGAAAGACAAGGCAAGAGTCCAGTCCGCACATGGAGAAAAAAACAAAAGAGAAAAAAGGAATGCGTGTCTCGTGTTTGCTGCTCGAAAGTGGGAAAGCGGTCCCTTGGAGTCTCTGTGAGGGCGACGCAGCCAGAACCCATGGCGAAAGGAGGAAGGTACTGGATCAGCAGAACTGGAAAGTTGTTTGCTTTCTGGCAACATGTGCAACCATCCATAGCAAATAAACTTCTTATTACTAAAAGTACAAAAACATAGAAGCGTCTCAACAAAGTTGTTTGTCTACCTGCCTCCTTTTTCTGGGTCGTTTTGTTTCTTCTTCCTCTTCTTCTTCTTTTTGTTTTTGTTTTTCGTCTTTGAGAAGCAAGCGTCCGCCATCCAGAATCCGTTGAAGTTGGTCGCCAACCTTCTTGATCAGCTCCAGGTCCGTTTGGAAGACCTCTCGATCCTTGGTCACTCGCATGGATGAGAATAACGTGTGCATGATGTGCTCGAAGAGTTTGGTGTGGTTGCTCTTCCAGACCTGCTTGACTTCGAAATGCTGAGGCACACCGTTCGTGCGAAGTTCTTGCACTCGTTTATTCAACGCCCGGCCTGCGAGCCCAATCTTGAAGTAATCGTGCTGATAACTGGGATTGGAGGCCACGTAAATGTACCCCGTCTGAAGGTAGTGATTGGAGTTCGCATAAAGCTTCACTTTTGCCCTGGGTAAAGGAGTCAACATGTGATGAAGTTCGTGAATGTTGCTCAAGGAGTAAAGTGTCGGGGATTCCTCCTCGAAACCAAGCTCCTCCCCGCCATCCCACTGGTTGGGCTGGCAGATGTTGATGGGTTGCAGAAGGTCCTCAAAGAATTTCACTGTGTTGTGTTCGTGTGGAGCGGAAACACACAACGGCCTGAGGATGGTCATGAGGCGGCGGAAGAGTGCTTGGGTGGATTCAGCCAGTTCCGACAGTGCCTCATGTCGCCAGTTTCGGAGAGTGTCTGGAAACTTGGCGCGGAAGGAGGAAAGAATGCCGTCCAGTTGTGTCTCGAGCTCAGTCAGCATGAATCTCCTCAACCCTCTGCCCCGACGGTCTCTGATGTCCCACCAGAGTTTCTGGGTTTCAGAGAGATTCCTCAGGTCAAGAAGAAGATGGTCCTGAAGCATTTGCTTTGGCAGAGAGAACAGTCAGCAAGGGAATCAAATGATCAAGGGAAGTGGTTGAGGATTATTACCTTGTGGTGTCTCAGCACTCGGGCTCGAGATTGCTCCAGCTTCTCTTGCCAGCTGTCAAGGATGTTCTTCACTTCCACCTCCCTCCCAAACTCCCCAAGCAGCTCCTTCAGAGACATTCTCACCCAATCAGCATCATCCAGGTCGCGCCACTGGATCTCTGAAAGCTCGCGAGTGTTGAAAGGTTTGAACAATTCTCCTTGTCGGATGCGACCACAAGCCGTGCTCCACGATATTTTCTCGAATTGCCTCACAATGCTTTTGGCCTTCGGCAGGATCACCACCCGCCATAACATGCTGTTCCTATCAATCTCGGAAGACCAGGTTGGGTTGACCATCTTGTTTTCTGCCTCCAGCAACACTTCCTGAGCCTTGTTCGTCCTTCGGGAGTGGAGCATGGCCTCCCGAAAGATGGAGATGAGGTTGTTGAGATCGTTTTGAAGCTGACAAACATGCATGGCAATGTCATTGGTGGTAATGTCCCTCATCTCGGTGGCGATGAACTGCTCCAAGTTTTGCTTCATGTCAGGGGTGGCTGCCCTGGTTTCCACAAAGTACAACGGAAAGTCCTCTTTGAGCTTGCCTCCTGATCGCCCCATGATCCTTTGCTTCATCACCGCAGCTGCCTTCTCCGCCGATGTCCTTTTCTCGCTCTCCAGGAACTCCCTGAGCCTGGCAATAACGATGCCCACCCGTGGAATCAAGGCCAGCTTGCCCAATGCTTGCACCGTGCTGTTCGTGTTGGCTTTTTGCAAAGGAGGCATGTAGAACACGGAATCGCAGCTGTCCAACGCAGCCTCGCAACGACGTTTCATCGCAGCGCTGCCGCTCTGAACTCCAGGGATGTCCAACAAGGAAACCTCCAGCCCTTGAAGCGCAGGGAAGGGTCCACGGATGTAGATGCGGTCCACAAGAGGCCACAACTTGGAGTCGCTGGTCTCATCGATGAAGGGAGAGAGACTCTCTGCCAGTTCCCTGGCGGTCCTTGTCTCGATCTTTCTGGACTTGCCCAGGAGGGCTTGCTGTTCCGGTTTCAGTGTCCAGTCATCCGAGTCACCACTGAGAGTTCTTATCCTTTCCGAAAAGGCTTCCAGTTGCTCATTCACTTCTTCCTCCTCCTCCTCCTCTTCCTCTTCCTCGTCTTCTTCCTCGCTCTCTTCTTTCTTCATCTTCCTCTCCTCATTCTTGTTCTTCCCGAGGAGGTCTTTGGCCACTTCCACTTCGTGTTCCCAGTCGAGTTGGGAGATGAAGAGTACGCGAGCTTGGAAGAGGTCCCTGTCCCAGGAGGTGATCTCCGAAACCGCTGCCGTGCAGGTGGAGGTGGCGCTGGTGGGCAGGAGAGGCGTGTCCAGTTGGAGGACTGCGTTGATGAGGGAGGACTTCCCCGCGCCCCTCTCCCCATAGAACCCGATGCGCCGCCCTTGCGCCTCCTTGGCGTGCAGCAAGATCTCCTGCAGGTACAACTTCACCAGCTTCCATTCCTCGCTGCCGTTCTGCTCCTCCTCCTGGCTTTCGCTCGACTGAAAGACGTCGGTGTCGCAAATGGCGTTGTACCTCTGCTCAAGGGGCAGTCGGATCTTCTCTTCCACATACGCAAGGAGCCTCTCCATGTCTCCTTTTGCGTCTCTGCAGCACCATTCCAGTGTAATGGTCGGTTGGTTGGTGGGAAGCAGCAAGAGCAGTTTGTCAGTCATGTTTTGTGGCCGATGGGTGGGCCATGCAAGTTAACCAGAACATTAACAATACCTGTTCTGACTGTGCTGAGGCCCTTGGTTTGAGCACTCCATTCCTTGTCTTGAGGCGAAAGCAGAACGTATTATTTTGTTGCCGTATTTCTGACTGTTCCTCTCCCCTTTAGCTCTTCTGTTCTGACAAAGCAAGGGAACAAAAAGAGATAAAATGGTTAGGCAAGAGTGGACCGGGTATGGAAGGAGAGAGGTCGGGGTGGAGGACAACAGCACATGGGAACTGAAATGAAAATTGCACAAGGTTACCTGGCTACCTGTGCACACCAGAGATTCGCTCAGGTGATCACGTTGTCTAATGAACAAAAGAAAGAGAGAAAGAAGAAAGAACACCGGGCTCCAAGGAGAAGCAGAAGAAGAAAGAGCACCGTCGGCATGCCGCAAAGGTATCCGTGAGCAGGAGCATGCAACAGAGAGGGAGAACGATCAGGTCCTTTGGCCAATCCTGAAAGTTGAGAGAGGAAGAGCTGTGAGTGGAGGGAGAGAGGAGCAGGCATGGGAAATAGAAAGTGAGGAGAAGAGAGAAATGTTGATAGGGAAAGCAGGAGACTTACCACTAAGGCGGCGAAAGAGATAAAAGAGAGGAAAGAGATGGACCGAGAGAAGAGATGGAACAGAGAGGAGAGATACCGCAAGAGAAAGAACTCCGCGAAAGACAAGGCGAAGAGGCGAGCGTCCACAGCACAAGGGAAAGCAAAAAATATATATATATCAGGACTACAGGGAAGGAAAGCCAGGAACGCGGAGCATTAAAATAAGAGAGAACAAAGTGGAAAAGGTACCGCCAAGTCCTGAAATGCTCCTTGGGCCATGGCGAAAGGGGAAAGGAATTGGAAAGTTGTTTGCTGTTTGGCAACATGTGCAACCATCCGGTTGCCTTGTTTCAGTAAGAATTGCCCTTAGAGCTGGCCTAAATCTTTATAAAAGTACAAAAACATAGAAGCGTCTCAACAAAGTTGTTTGTCTATCTGCCTCCTTTTTCTGGGTCGTTTTATCTCTTCTTCCTCTTCCTCTTCTTCTTTTTCTTCTTTGAGAAGCAAGCGTCCGCCATCCAGAATCCGTTGAAGTTGGTCGCCAACCTTCTTGATCAGCTCCAGGTCCGTTTGGAAGAACTCTCGATCCTTGGTCACTCGCATGGATGAGAATAACTTGTGCATGATGTGCTCGAAGATCTTGGTGTGGTTGGTCCTCCAGTGACGCTTGATTTCGAAACGCTGTGGCACACCGGTGGTTCGGAGCTCTTGCACTCGTTTATTCAACGCTCGCCCTGTGAGCCCAATCTTGAAGTAATCGTGCTGATAACCGGGATTGGAGGCCACGTAAACGTACCCCGTCTGAAGGTAGTTGTTGGGGTTCGCATAAAGCTTCACTTTTGCCCTGGGTAAAGGAGTCAACGTGGAATCCAGTTCGTGAATATTGCTCAAAGAATAGAGCATCGGGGATTCCTCCTCGAAACCATGCTCCTCCCCGCCATCCCACTGGACGGGCTGGCAGATGTTGATGGGTTGCAGAAGGTCCTCAAAGAATTTCACTGTGTTGTGTTCGTGTGGAGCGGAAACACACAACGGCCTGAGGATGGTCATGAGCCTGTGGAAGAGTGCTTGGGTGGATTCAGCCAGTTCCGACAGTGCCTCATGCCGCCAGTTTCGAAGAGTATCTGGAACACACTCACGGTAGGAGGAAAAAATACCGGCCAGTTGTGTCTCGAGTTGAGACAGCATGAATCTCAACAAGCCTCTGCCCTTGCGGTCTTTGATGTCATACCAGAGTTTCTGTGTTTCGTAGAGATTCCTCAGGTCAAGAAGAAGATACTCCTGAAGCTTTGTCTTTGGCAGAGAGAACAGTCAGCAAGGGAATCCAGGGGATACAACACTTATAAAGGGTTGAGGATTATTACCTTGTGATGCCTCAGCACTCGGGCTCGAGATCGTTCCAGCTTCTCTTGCCAGCTGTCAAGGATGTTCTTCACTTCCACCTCCCTCCCAAACTCCCCAAGCAGCTCCTTCAGAGACATTCTCACCCAATCAGCATCATCCAGGTCGCGCCACTGGATCTCTGAAAGCTTGCGAGTGTTGAAAGGCTCGAACAATTCTCCTTGTCGGATGCGACTGCGAGCCGTGTTCCACGCTATTTTCTCGAATTGCCTCACAATGCTTTTGGCCTTCGGCAGGGTCACCACCCGCCATAACTTACTACTGGCGCCAATCTCGGGAGACCAGGTTGGGTTGGCCATCTTGTTTTCTGCCTCCAGCAACAGTTCCTGAGCCTTGTCCGTCTTTCGGGAGTGGAGCATGGCCTCCCGAAAGATGGAGATGAGGTTGTTGAGATCGTTTTGAAGCTGACAAACATGCATGGCAATGTCATTGGTGGTAATGTCCCTCATCTCGGTGGCGATGAACTGCTCCAAGTTTTGCTTCATGTCAGGGGTGGCTGCCCTGGTTTCCACAAAGTACAACGGAAAGTCCTCTTTGAGCTTGCCTCCTGATCGCCCCATGATCCTTTGCTTCATCACCGCAGCTGCCTTCTCCGCCGATGTCCTTTTCTCGCTCTCCAGGAACTCCCTGAGCCTGGCAATAACGATGCCCACCCGTGGAATCAAGGCCAGCTTGCCCAATGCTTGCACCGTGCTGTTCGTGTTGGCTTTTTGCAAAGGAGGCATGTAGAACACGGAATCGCAGCTGTCCAACGCAGCCTCACAACGACGTTTCATGGCAACGTTGCCGTCGTGAACTCCAGGGATGTCCAACAAGGAAACCTCCAACCCTTGAAGAGCAGGGAAGGGCCCACGGATGTAGATGCGGTCCACAAGAGGCCACAACTTGGAGTCGCTGGTCTCATCGATGAAGGGAGAGAGACTCTCTGCCAGTTCCCTGGCGGTCCTTGTCTCGATCTTTCTGGACTTGCCCAGGAGGGCTTGCTGTTCCGGTTTCAGTGTCCAGTCATCCGAGTCACCACTGAGAGTTCTTATCCTTTCCAAAAATGCTTCCAGTTGCTCATTCACTTCCTCCTCCTCTTCCTCTTCCTCCTCTTCATCCTCTTCCTCTTCTTTCTTCATCTTCCTCTCCTCATTCTTGTTCTTCCCGAGGAGGTCTTTGGCCACTTCCACTTCGTGTTCCCAGTCGAGTTGGGAAATGAAGAAGACGCGAGCTTGGAAGAGGTCCCTGTCCCAGGAGGTGATCTCCGAAACCGCTGCCGTGCAGGTGGAGGTGGCGCTGGTGGGCAGGAGAGGCGTGTCCAGTTGGAGAACTGCGTTGATGAGGGAGGACTTCCCCGCACCCCTCTCCCCATAGAACCCGATGCGCCGCCCTTGCGCCTCCTTGGCGTGCAGCAAGATCTCCTGCAGGTACAACTTCACCAGCTTCCATTCCTCGCTGCCGTTCTGCTCCTCCTCCTCCTGGCTTTCGCTCGACTGATAGACGTCGGTGTCGCAAATGGCGTTGTACCTCTGCTCAAGGGGCAGTCGGATCTTCTCTTCCACATACGCAAGGAGCCTCTCCATGTCTCCTCTTGCGTCTCTGCAGCACCATTCCAGTGTAATGGTCGGTTGGTTGGTGGGAAGCAGCAAGACAAGTCAGTCATGTTTTGTGACCGATGGGTGAGCAATGCAAGGCAAAGAGAACTTAAAACAATACCTGTTCTGACTGTGCTGTGGCCCTTGGTTTGAACACTCCATCGCTTGTATTATTTCGAGCCCTGAGGCGAAAGCAAGCATGTTGCAGTTTTATATTTTTTAACGTATCTCTGACCGTTCCTCTCCCCTTTCGCTTTGTTCTTTTTCTTCCGAACAAATAATGTGGTCAAGCGTGGAGCGACGAAGGAGGGCCAGAGGGTGGAGGACAACGGGACAAACAAAAAGGAAGGAAATGGAACTGAAATGAAATCCGTAAATGAAAATTGAACAAGGTTACCTGGCTACTTACAGGCCAGAGATTCATGCAGGTGATGCGGATCACGTTGTCCTAATATGTGGCCGTGACTGGGTGCCGTGCTTCGTCTGTGCCTCATTTTATGGTCACTTGTTGTTTGAATTTATCAAAGAAGCCTACTGAAGAAGAAAAGAAGTGCCAACATTGTTTTGTTCACTTTTCGGTTTGGAACAGTGGAAAATGTTTAGAGGGGCTTCAGCTCCTTGTTCTGTTTTGCCTTACAGCTTCTGTGTAATAAAAAAGTAAATACATACATAAATTTTGTGGGAATAAGGTACAGAAGGAGAGTGGGCTGTCCGCTTGTAGCAAGACAGCATGGAGAGCGAAAAGAGAGCCAAAATATGAACACAAAAGACCAAACCAACGAGCCAGTGATGAAACAGTCTTACAATCTGCATTTCCACCGATGCGATTGCTCTTCATGACGAAGCCGTTTAACAAGCTGCCCGTTTTGGAATGTCTCGGCGCTCTTGTCGCTCTCTCCACGCGATAACTTGGTTGCGTTCAAAGGTTTAGGGATGCGGGCCTCGTTATATTCAAGTTTTCCTGCGGTTAGTTTGAGATGAAGTTTTCCCAGCGTTGCTCTTCGACAGCTGTTTTACACCTACATAAACGCCGCCTCCAACAACTGTTGCTCCGATGACAGCAGCTCCTCCCACAACTTTCTTGCACAATGTAAAACACAAGGCAGTGAGTATGGAGAACGAGTGAGGAGGAGAGAAGTGGCAGGGAAAAGCTGAGACGCCAAAGCAGGCAAAGAGGGAGAGAGGGAGAGAGAGAGAGAGAGAGAGAGAGAGAGAGAAAGAGAGAGAGAGAGAGAGAGAGAGAGACAGAGACAGAGACAGAGACAGAGAGACAGAGAGACAGAGACAGAGAGACAGAGAGACAGAGAGACAGAGAGACAGAGAGAGAAGTAAGTAAGGGGAACGAACCCAAAAAGCCTGCGCCTCCAAGGTATGCCAACGTGCCAGTTGCGCCTATGGACTGACAGGCTGCAAACAGACCTCCCGAGGCAACACTCGCTCCTTTTCATTCACGTTATGTTGAACAAAATAAAGAAGCAAGAGACCCAGGGGAACCAACCTTGAATACCTGCTGCGAAGGAATTAGCCGCCACGCCAGCGGAACCAAAACCTGCCATGCCTACCGCTAAACTCACACAAGCTAGGTTTCACAAGGTTTAAAGTGTAGCCCGAAGAAGAACAACACCAGCAAGCAGAACAAAAGGAACCTTTAGCAGCGGCACAAGAAGCAGCGCCGCCACCAGCAGCACCAAGTATAGCTGCCCTCATCGGCCATTTCGAAGAACCTCTGCCTCTCCTTCAATTATTGTTGGGATGACGGTAGATCAGAGTTTCCTTCTTCAAATGATTTGAAAAAGAAAACGAAGAAGTTAGAGAAGAAGACTAACGGGAAGGAGGAACGAGGGCAGGCGGGGCCACAGGCGCGTCTGCCATTGCATCCAGCTTGTGAGACTCAATTTTTTCTTTCTGGTTTGATGATATTTGAATTTTGGTTGGTGGAGGAACATTTCATTTCTTTTTTGAAAATCCATTGGACTAATCTACGAATTTCGGTTGGTTGTTTGATTTTGCAAGTAGAGAAAAAAGTAACAGAACAGATGAACAAGAAGAGAAAGCGGCCCTGGCATAGAAGAGCTGCTTCCCGATGAGCTCCTCTGCCACATCTTCGAGTTGCTGCCCAGGTGCACCCTTCCAGCGGCAGCCCGAACCTGCAGACGATGGTACGACTGCTGCCCACCCGAGGGCAGGAACGCTTGCACCACAGAAACCGCCTGCTCCAGCCCGTCCATGCTGGAATGGTCCCTTCAATCCGGCTATGAGATCACCCTCCACACCATCGCCTGTGCTGCAGGCAAAGGAGACCTCCCGCTCTTGCAACGGATCCGTAGTCGACTGCAAGAGGAAGGACAAGGCTGCCCTTGGAGCTCATGGGCATGCAGCAACGCGGCCAAGGGAGGCCATCTTCACGTCTTGAAATGGTTGCGGGAACAGGGCTGCTCTTGGGATCATACCACTTGCAACCAGGCAGCGCTGAAGGGTTACTTGGAGGTGCTGCGGTGGGCTCGCGAGCAAGGATGCCCTTGGGGTGAATCCACGTGCTGCAGGGCTGCCATGGGAGGTCACCTGGAGGTGCTGCAATGGCTGAGAGCGGAGGGGTGCCCTTGGGACGAAACGACCTGCCATATGGCGGCCTGGCAGGGCCATTTGAAAGTGTTGCGATGGGCTCGCCAGCAGGGATGCCCTTGGGACGAGATGACCTGTGCGAATGCCGTGAGAGGCGGACAGGCGCATGTGTTGGAATGGTTGAGAGAGAATGGCTGCCCTTCGGACGGTTAGCTAGGCATGATAGCACCCTTCCCTTCTCTGGTTCTTCTTCTTCGTTCTTACTCTCGATATTGCTACCAATGTTTGCGGCGGTGAGCGACAATCCCGAGCCTCAACACACTAAAAAAAACCACAAAGCCACCCAGTGGAAGGTGAGAATCGATCTCGCAACCTCCAGCATGAGAAAAGAGAGAAGAGAGAGGAGAGGAGAGAAGAGAGAGGAGAGGAGAGGAGAGCAACGGAGGGGTTGCGGCGGTGAGCGTCGATCCCGCGCCACAACACAAAAAAAGGTACCTGGTGGAAGGTGAGAATCGATCCCGCAACCTCCCAGCGAAAAGTGAAAGGAAATCCAGCATGAAAGAAACGCAAAGAAAGAAGAGCAGAAGAAGGGACGAGGAAGTAGCGGAGGAGGAGGAGTACCCTTCCACCACCACCAACAACAACAACAACAACAGGAGACCTTTGTTTCGTCTTCACTCCCTCCACAAGCAACTCGTCGTGGGTGTTGGCAACTATAACAAGGACAACAAGGACAAGGACAAGACCACCGTCATGATGGAAAGCAGAGCGCTGGAGGTCCGAGAGGTGCCCACTTCCCCTATTGCTGGCCAGAAAACAGGTGCATTTATTTTAAACTCCTCCTCGTCACGCTTTGATTTTTTTCTCACTCCCTTCCTCTTCTTCTTGTCTTTCTTGTCTTCTTGTTTTAAAAAAACAAAAGGTACCTCTGGGCTCAGAAAACGAGTGACCGTCTTTCAGCAAGCACACTACCTCGAGAACTGGATTCAAGCGCTCTTTTCCAGCCTTGAAGAATTGGGCACTCTCTCATCCTCTTCTTCTGCGAGCAATACGGTCCTCGTGGTGGGAGGAGATGGGAGGTACTGGAACAAGGAGGCCTTGCAGGTCATCATACGCATGGCGGCCGCCAATGGCTTTGCAAAGGTGCTGGTTGGGAGGGAGGGCTTGATCTCCACGCCTGCCATGTCTGCCATCATTCGCCAGCGAAAGGCTACTGGTATGTTTCGTGTTCTTCCTTTGTTGTTGTTCTTCTTCTAGAGCATGCTAATGCTGTCTTGTTGTTGTTGTTGTTGTCTTATGTTGTTGTCTTATGTTGTTGTCTTATGTTGTTGTCTTATGTTGTTGTCTTATGTTGTTGTTGTTGTTGTTGTTGTTGTTGTTGTTGTTGTTCTTGTTGTTGTTGTTGTTGTTCTTGTTGTTGTTGTTGTTGTTGTTGTTGTTCTTGTTGTTCTTGTTCTTGTTGTTGTTCTTGTTGTTGTTCTTGTTCTTCTTCTTCTTCTTTCTATTACCTTACTTTGTTCATTGCGTATTATCACTATAGGTGGCATCATACTTACGGCCTCGCATAATCCTGGCGGCAAAGAGGGAGACTTTGGCATCAAGTACAACGTCTCCAACGGCGGACCTGCTCCCGAGTCTATCACTAACAAGATCTACGACCATACTCAGGCTTTGTCCAAGTACCGGATTGCTGATTTGCCAGAGGTTTGTGCTACTCTCATTCTCGCTCTCTTACTTGCGCTTTTCTCTCTTTCTTTTCTCGATCTTTTGTACACTGACTCATTCTCTCCTTTCACACGTGATTACAGTTGCCATTGTCTGAGGTGGGTGCTAAATACGAGTGGGAGGGCTTCTGCGTCGAGGTCATCGATCCTGTAGCCGATTATTTGCAGCTCTTAAAGCAAGTCTTTGACTTTGATGCCATCCGCCGATTTATCCAAGAGAAGCAGTTCAAAATGAAGCTTGATGCAATGCACGGAGGTTCGTAGCTTTTTCATCTTGCTGCTTTTTATCTTCTTTGGACCTCTGCTTATCTTCTCTTTCATGTTTTTGTCGTTACTTGCTTTGCAAATATAGTTGCAGCTGCATACGTTCGGCCGATCTTTGTTGATGAATTGGGCGTTTCAGAAGATGCATTGTTACACGCGGAAAGCAAAGAGGACTTTGGAGGGTATATTTCTGAAACTTCTTTTTGAGATTATTGTCGTAGAAGTTGCTAAGAAACTAGTAATAGGAAGCATCCTGACCCCAACTTGACCTATGCTGCTGATCTCGTTGAAGTCATGTATTCAGGAGACTATCATTTTGGTGCCGCATGGGATGGAGATGCTGTAATGACATTTACCCCCCTACTCTCCACTTCATCAACTGTTTTATTAATCACTCCTTATTTTAAATAAAATACAGGATAGGAACATGATTCTCGGTCAGAAGTTCTTTGTCAACCCTTCTGACAGTGTGGCTATCATTGCTGCCAACGCACAATTTGCCATTCCACACTTTTCCAGCGGCTTAAAAGCTGTAGCTCGCTCCATGCCTACTGGTGCTGCCCTTGATAGGTACTCTTTCACATCGATCTTTTCTCCTCCCTCTTCTTTGAATCTCACTTTGCACATTTGGCGCTAAAGAGTGGCGGAAGGTAAGGGCCTCCCACTCTACGAGGTCCCCACAGGATGGAAGTACTTTGGCAACATAATGGACCACTTTGGTTCCGGGGTCATCTGCGGGGAGGAAAGCTTTGGTACTGGCAGTGATCACGTCCGAGAGAAAGACGGCATTTGGGCCGTCTTAGGTTCCTTTCTTCGTGCTTTTCCTATTTCTTTCTTCTCTCTTCTTATATCTCATGTTTGATATAGCATGGCTCTCTGTGCTGGCGCATTTTAATAACAACAGCGAAAAGCTTATTTCAGTCGAAGACGTCGTCACTCAGCATTGGAAGACGTTTGGCAGAAACTACTTCACTCGGTATGTGTTTTCACGTCCTCTGCTTTGTTTTTCTATTTCTTTCTAAGAATTATTTTCACAACATCAGGTATGACTATGAAGAAGTGGATGCAAATGCAGCAGATGCAATGATACAACGCCTTCGCGATCTGCAAAGCAAGCAACAACAGAACAAAGAGGAAGCAGAAGTTCTTCATCTGCTTCAAACGGCAGAGTACGAGTTGTCCTGTTGCGATGACTTTGCCTACAAGGACCCATTTGACGGCTCGGAGGCCACCAAACAAGGACTTCGTTTCGTCTATAAAGATGGATCGCGCATTATCTTCCGTCTCTCTGGAACAGGTGAAGCAGCACTTTCTTTCCTTCCTCCTCTTCGTTTTTTCTGTTCTGTGTTTTTAGAGTCTTTCTCACACGCAACGAAAAAAAAACAAAGGCTCTGCAGGTGCGACCATTCGTTTGTATGTAGAAAAGTTCGTTTCGCCAGCAGGTAAACTATTCATGGACACGCAGGAGGCTTTGAAACCCCTTCTGGACTTGGCCCTTTCTTTCTCCAAGTTGGAGCAGTTCACCGGGCGCCGAGAGCCTTCCGTCATCACATAAAAGCATAACACAAAAAAAAAAAAATTCCAGCATTCATTATTTCTGTCGACACCTATAAACTCATGTCGTCCTGAATAACTGTCATCGCGTCGTCTAGAATCTTATTGCCCCTCAAGTGGCTGCCGTTGGGTCCCCCGTGCGGCGAAAAGTTCCCAGCAACCCCCAAAAAGTGTCCAAAACGGACACACCCCTCGCGTCAAAATTCGTTCTTGTCCTTTTCTTTTCTTTTTATTTTTTTATCTACGCCAAAAGACAAACTTTGTACGTCCCCCAAGGCTCAGCCCCACACATAAACCAGAGAGAGCGGAAAGAGAGTTGGACAACAAAAAAAAATGCCAAAAGCGTTCAAAAAGCAAAAGGGAGGACAGAGCAGGGCCACTCTGTCCAAAGCGAAACGTTTCATCACCGAAATCAGCCAAGGTTTGTTTCTCTCCCTCCTTTTTTTTTTCTTCTTCTTCTCCTTTGATTTTTTTTTGATGGATGATGGATTCGCTCGATTAACTTTCTTATTTTTTTTTAAACAAAAAAATGTAGGAGATGAGGCGCACCTCTTGAAAAGCTTGCTCAACAGCCGTTGGGGCCTCGAGGTCAAGAAGAAGCTGTTCAAAAAGACCCTCACCCCCATGGTCCGCGGCGTGGCGCGCGGCTACCAGGCCGCCTCCCTCAGGGAACGCTCCCAATGGTTGTCCCTGCTCTACAGCAGCGGCCTGTCCCTGGAGCAATGCCGCGAGATGTGCCCTGACGTCCAGATCAACGACAAGGCCTGGCGCAGGGCCAGAGCCCACGCCAAAAAGTACAAGCCTGGGGCGCCTCTGCCTGCCCCCGTCCCTCCCAAGTCCAGGCAAAAGCTGAGCGAGGAGGTGGTGGCTGCCATTCAGGAGCACTGCCTGGAGCACTCCCACCCTGCCGGCAACAAGACCGTCACCCTGAGGAAAAAGACCAAGACCTCGGAGGCGGTGGTGGCCCCCCTGCGCCACTGGAACGAGTCCATTGCCCAGGTGTGGACCTCCTTCCTGCAAGCTCACCCAGAGACCAGCATCTCGCGCAAGACCTTTGTCAAGTATGCCCCCAAGAACATCAAGCGTCCCAAGAAACAGCCGGAGCAACTGCAGCAGCAACAACAGCTGCAGCAGCAACCGCAATTGGCTCAGCAGCATCCGCACCCGTTGGCCCAACATCATCATCACCCAGCCTTGCAGCAGTTGCCGCCACCGCCTCCACCGCTGTCTTTGCCCCAACCTCCACAGCACCAACATCATCCTCTTCAACATGAACATCACCATCCTCAGCATCACGAGCATCCTCACTCCCATTCCCACTCCCACTCTCACTCCCACTCTCACTCTCACTCTCATCAACATGATCAACACGAACAACACGATCAGCACCAACATGACCAACATGAGCATCTTCATCAGCATTCTCATCATCAACCTCAGCCGCAACACCACCAACCTCAACATCTTCAACAACATCATCAATCTCAACATCAACTGTCGATTAGCGGCGGGCCTGCTCCTCCTCCCCCGGTGGACATGGTTATGCCTCCCACCCATCAGGTGGTGATGCCTTGCAACTCCTCTTCTTGCAATACTTGCAACACTTGCCATTGAACGAGCAGAAACGAACGATATCGTGCTCTTTCTTGTCGTTTCTTTCAATCTGTTTTTTTCGTATGTCCATTTTTTGTTGTTTGTCCGTTGTTGTTTTCATTATTCTTCATATCTCTGTAAATGTGCTATTATACATTCCAATACATTCGCTCTCCTTGTTTTAACTCTCTCTCACTCTCCCCTTCTCCCCTTCTCCCCTTCTCTCTCTCTCCTCCTCCTCCTCTCTTCTCTCTTCTCTCTTCTCTCTTTGTTCTTTCTTCCCGTTGCGGTTAGTAAGGTCGACACGATGTTCAGTTATTTTCGTCGACAATTGGAGCTAACAACTTGACCAGAAGTAAAGGTCAGTTAGTGCTCCCTGAATTTGTCGGCAGAAATTAGGCTGCACCATTTGGCGTTCTTTTGTGCATGAATAGTGGGTCGACAAAAATCACAGAGGACGGAGAAAGAAAAAATGGCAGAGTCGATCGTAACGGCGGCAAGGGAAGGCCAATGCGAGCAGGTCAAATGGTTCCTGCGGCACGGCGAGAGCGTCAACGCCAATGCAGGCGAAGAAGGTCAAACCGCTTTACACGAAGCTGCAAAACACGGTAAAAAAAATTCATCTGATCATCAAATTTTTTGTCAACGATTGATTGTATTATTTTTTTTTTTTTGCTAAAAGGCCATGTGGAGTGCGTCAAGGTGTTGTTGTTGTCAGGGGCAGATGTCGAAAGCAAAGACGAGCATGGCAACACGCCCTTGCGAGAGGCCGTTCTTCAAAACCACGTCGAAGTGGCCCAGCTCCTGGTGCGTGCGGGAGCAGAGACTTGCTACGCATCTCGCTCCGCCTTCTCAGAGGCTTCGGGGCTGGAGGAAGCCGAGTCTCTTGCTTCTTCCTCTACTTCTTTGGTGGACCTATTGCAAGAAGCGAGAACGCGGTGGGGAGCAAACTCTCCGATGGCCAAAGCGTTGAGAGGAGCGAGCCGGGGTGACGAGGCGGAGAGAGCAACAGAAGAAGACGAGCTGATGACGAAGAAGAAGGAGGAGAAGGATGCTTCTGCATTGTCTTCCTTGTCAAGCCGTGCGAATGGTGGCGCTAACGAGAGGTTGGATAGCGGTTCTTTGCAGAAGGGGACAACCACGAAACTTCACAACCTACCCTTCGTGTGTCCGTAGCTTTTTTTTTCTACTTTTGTTTTTGATCCTCTCTCTTCTCTCGCGTTCTCTCATTCTCTGTTCTCCTTCTTATGCTTGTGTTTTTGTAGATATAATATTAGAGTGGAAAGGCAACGCGATGGCCGTCATCAAAGCGAACGAAGAACATTCTTTGGAGGAAGTACGCGGAGCGATGAAAGAAGACGAAGTGAGTTTGCCTTTTGCCTTCTCCTTTCTGTTTCGGGAAAGCATGGCGCCCATCACCAAGAAGCAAGAATGCTCGTTTCTCGTGAGAGAAGTATGTATACGCCAAAACGAAGTGAACGACAAAAAGAAACGAACAAAAGAGAAAGAAGAAGAAGAAGAAGATTTGGAAAGAGGAAGAGAAGAGAAAGAGATAAGACGGTTGATGATCATTCGCGATAACGACCGTGACCAATTTCTGTTTCGTACAACAATAGGATTATCATAAAGCAATGACCCAAGAAGAGAGAGAGAGAGAGAAGAGAGAAATGATACATCTCTTCGATTTTTTCTTTTCTTTCTTTATTCCTCTTTTCTTTTGAGGTTTACCTCTAGGAATGCCTCGTGGGTGTTTTTGTTGTCATTCTTCTTTTCTCCCCGGTGGTTTGGCGTTGGCCACAGTAACGCTCCTTCCGCGGAGCATAGGCTCCACAACAGCTGAAAGTTGATGGCGTGCATTACCAACATCCCTGTTGCTGCTAATAGGGGCTGCCATGCCCCACCATCAGGAAAGAGATGCCAGTCCGTGAAGACTCGCCACAGGATCCACCCATGAACCGCCGTCCTTGTCAGCAGTAGCGTTATCACTAACAGAAGATGGTTTAACCTTTTTGTGTTTTGTTAAGCCCTCTGAAGCACAAAGACGTTAGAGGAGTGAGGTGCGAGAGGAGCAGCTAGGGATACCGATAAATAAAAGAAGAGGCGTTCATGGAAGCCATTTTCATGAGCGTGCGGGAATGAAGCAGAACGGAGTTGAGCTCACTGATCAGACCTGGAAACATGAAAAGAGTGTACTTCTTCTGTGCTCGTTGTTTTAAGAAGACTGACTTCAGTACGAAGGGAAAGAGAAAACAACAAAAAAAGAAAGAAAAAGAAAACCACACCAAAGAAATGGAGAGCAGAAAGAAGCCAGCGATGAGCACGTGATGGAGAATAAGTCCCACCGTGTTGAGGTTATGCAATGTAAGGTCTATGCCATCATAAATAAAGTAGCCTGCTCGTATGCCTTTCGTTAAACAACAATGCAGAAAGAAGGAGGGAAGGAAGAAACGACAAGAAGGAATGAAACAACAAAGATAGGTAACACACCACAGCAAAAGGACATGAGCAACTGCGGATAGAAGGAGCTATCTCCAAAGTTGACCAGGTCGCCCCACCCGGAGGTACTCTTTGTTATTGTATTGTGTGAAGTAGGAAAGCTGAATGAGAGAGAGACTCAGAGAGAGAGAGAGAGAGAGAGAGAGAAGAGCAAACAAGAATACATAATACCTGAAGAAGAGAGAGAGAGAGAGAGAGAGAGAGAAGAGCAAACAAGAGACGACAACATACATACCTGAACACCAAGAAGGCACAAAATGCATCCGAGAGCGCTAATGCAGGAGTGCAACAACGATACCAATATATTCAGCCACCTTCATTATAGGGTCAACCAAGATCTTGTGTTAAAGAAAACAAACGAATCTCTAGTACCTGTTTTCTTTTAACGGTTGCCCACGAACGGAGGCCGGAAAGAACGTGCCAGCATTGACTTTTGCGAACCGACCCAGCAACAAGCGAAACGATGCGAAGCCAGCCGCCGAGGCCAGGCCCACTTGCACCACGACCGGAAGCCCCATGATCGCGCCTCTCCTGTGAACTCCACAACCTTGTTTTTTTTTTTTTTTTGGGGTGGTTGCAACGTAGCTGAACGACGCTAAGCGCTTTGTTGGCCAGTCACGGCGAAGCAAGGAGGAGTGTGCACCGACCTGCGCAACAGACCCATAACGTGGACGTATAACGATAACAAAGTTGACGTGCGCAAGTGTTCCGCCTGTCTTTCCTTTTTAAGGTGGGAATCGCACGGGATGACGTCAGGTGATCAGATGCTTCGCATAACTGGGAGCTGACGTGTTCTTTCAGATCATCCATCCAAAAAACGATCCTCCAATCCGACCCGGCCTGTCAGATCGTTGATTGATAATAATGACAAAAAAAATTTAGGCGAATTTCCAATAAAAAAGGTATAAAATGTACTGCGCAGATGTTTACCTTAACTCCGAGTTTAGGATCGGAAACCTGCTGATTTTCTCCCAGTTTGCTGCATCCATTCCTTTTAGCGATACGGTCTCTCGGCGGGTAACCCGATGGAAGCCCTATTTTGAGAAAAATCATCGCACGGGATGGTGGAATCTGATTGAACGCTCAGGGATCAAGCGCTGTGCTTGATCCTGTTATTTGCCTGTTTTTGGCCAATCCGCGCTTCGGTGGTCAACCAAATATCCGTAACCTGGCCCATGTATGGAAGGTTTCATGGTTTTTGGGGTGTGTGCGCTGGTCAATCCTCCTTAAACAATGTGCAGCATCGTTCGGTGTCAGTCTTTTCTACCTTTTTGAAAAACGGTTCACGCATCGGTAGCCTCCTTTTCTCCCTTTTTCTGAAAACTTTACCTTTATATAAAGGTTTTTTTATTTGTTTTTTTTTTTGTTTGTGCTTTTCTTTTTTTTTCTTTTGCTTTTTCACTTACACAACTACAAACACACACCACTTATACACATAGCCACTGCTACCCAAACAAAATGTATGACGGCGGACACCACTACTCGTCCTCTCACTATCACTACTGCCCCCCGCCTGCCCACCCTTCCATGGACTACCACCCTCATTCCCACCCCCACCCTGCGCACCACACCAACCGCCATCCTGGTCGTGCCCCTTCGGTTGCTTGGGAGAGCCCTCGCCGTGCGGCTGCGCCTGCTCCCCCTGCGCTGCCCCTGCCCGCGCACATGTTCCTGGCTGACCACCCGCACCACCACCACCGACCGTCCCGCTCCTCCTCGTTCGACGAGTCCTCGCCTCGCAGCAGCGTGAGTGTTCCCTCTTCCTCCTCCTGCATGTTTCCAGGGTCCTCCTCCTCGGCTGAGTCCTCTCCCCGCTCCTCCACGTCCTCTGGTAGTTCCTCCCCTACCCTTGCCTCTCCAGTTTCTGAAAAGCTGTTCCACCCTTCTGCGGCTCAAGTACGTTTTTTCTTCACTTCTCTTCATTGTTTCTCTCTCTGACTTAAACGTTTTTTCATTATAGTTGTTGCATTGCGGTCAGAGTCTGACCCGTTTGGCCAGGAAAGCGGAGGACCACAAGGAACAACACAGAAACAGGGCAGCAGCAGAACAGGCAGAAGAGGAGGAGGAATGGGTGCCCAGCTGGAGCGAGGCCGACTGGCTCCTGTTTCAAGAGTGCAAGGCCAACCTGGAGACCGTCTTCAAGGTTTTCGCCGGCCTGCAGCAGAAACAGAAGAAGAGCAGCAAAAGGCCAAAGAAGAAAGCCAGAGTTGTTCCTGTTCAACTCTTCAAAGACGAGAACGTAAACAGCAGCAACAGCGACGGTGCTTCCGCTCAAACGACTCAACAATGGGAATGGACAGTGAGCAGCAACTCTGGGAACCGAGACAAGCAGCGCAAGAAGAGCAAAGGGATCGCCTCCAAGGAGCCCCTGCAGGAGCGAGAGTGCCGCCATTGCGTGCAGTGCAAGAGCATCCACACGCCAGAGTGGCGCAGAGGCCCTGACGGCGCCAAAAAGTACGTTTTCCGACTTGTTTCTCCCCGTTTTCTCTCTCCTATCCGCGCTCTCTGTCATCTATGTCTTCCGTCATCTCGCTCTTGGTTTATTTTATCTTTTCTTCTGATGGAAAAACATGGAGGCTAACTTGTCGTTTCTCCCTGCAGTCTTTGCAACGCATGCGGGCTGAGGTACCGCAGGAAGAGGTTGCGGGTGGAGGAGAGCAGACGGAAATTGAGCATTACCAATCTTGTGAACTGATCCGATCGTTCCCTCAAAAAGGATATTCATTAAAATAAATGTCTATATATGTACATAATTTTGAATGATCTGCTTCCTGTGCTTTTCGTTCGATTTTCTGGTTCTGTTATCCTAAAGTAGGGATTGCTTCCGTAAAAAGGTAAATGTGACTTCAAACGAATATAACTTTTTCGTTATATTTCGTTTTATTTTCCGCCACCATGGATGAACTTTACTTATGGTGACCTCCCCCCTTTTTATCCTTTTGGCTTCACACCATTACGTATGGTAATGTTATTCTTTCCTCATCACCACGCCCTTCACTCCAACCAGCCCCATCTTTTGCGCGAGGTGCAGCGGTAACGTCGGAGCCGTTTTTGTTGTTGTCATCCCGAAGCCTCCTTGCTCCGCTCTTGTCGTCATCCAAGTGTTGGCTCTCTCCACGATGCGCTCCTTCGTCACCCCAGCCAACAGCTTGAGAATGGTGATGTAATAGCCAAGAAAGGACTGGTAGACCTCTTCCGCTCGTCTGAGAAGATGTTTCTTGTCTTTGACAATCGTTTGCAACACTTTCAGAAGACGTTTGTTGGGGGTGGGTAAAGTGGGAGAGAGGATGTGCTCGTCGGTGGCATCTCTTAACGGTAGGTCTTGGATGCAGTGCAGAAAGGGTCTCTCAAACTCGCATAGCAATAGGAGACCATACCCAGTCGCTCCTGCTCGTGCTGTACGGCCTAATCTGTTATTGTGTTTTGTTGAATAAAAAGATTTTCAAAACAAAAGATGAGAGTGAAGAGGAAAGGAAGCGAACCTATGAATGTACTGTTCCCGGCTTTGTGGCACCCCAACTTGAAGAACAAAAGTGATTCCAGGATAGTCTACGCCACGAGCGCTCACGTCGGAGGAGAACATGATGAGTCCTTTGCCTTCATGAAAAGTTTCGGCGGTCCCTTTTCTGTGCCGCTGCTCTTTTCTGGAATGCATTTCCAACACTGGAATGTTCATTCGGGTGAAGATTTGAACCATGAATTGTGTGAAACGAGCAGTGTTGAAGAATACTAACACCTGAGGTGTTCAATGTTGACACAGCTTGGGTCAACACAAGAAACAACAAACTTGTAACATAATGCGAAAAGTAAAATAAATGAAATAAAATGAAATGGGAACACAGAACTACAGGCCAAAACGAGGGAGAGCGAGAGAGAGAGAGAGAGAGAGAGAGAGAAGGGAGCAGAGACGAGAAAACTATAACAGAAAAAACGAGAGAAGAGCCTAGAAATGAACCTTATGATTTTTCACAGAGGCACAATGCCGCTGGATGATACGATGCACTGCTGGGATAAGTTGCTCCAAAGAACAAACAGCGTATTCCTGAACCACTTCTTCGTTCGTGCTCACTTCTCCTTCTTTCACAACATCCAACAATTGATATGACGGACGAATAACACTCTTCATCATGATACTCTTCTTTCTCTCTTCTTCAGTACATCCTTTTTCGTTTTGAGAAGAAGAAAAGGAAGAAGGAAGAGTTGCGGAGAAGAGTAAAGTTTGTCGATGTTGTCGATCGGGGAGATAAGAGAGAATGTCTTCCATCTCTTTTTGAAAGCCCATTTCCAAAAGTTGATCCGCCTCATCCAACACCAACATGCGAATGCCCTTCATTCTTTCCTTCAAAGACATTTCTTCCTTTCGGGCCTTTTTCTTCTGTTTCTTCTGCTTCTTTGTCTCATTTGTCCCTTCTTCTTTTTCGTCTGCTTCTTCGTCGGAAGAAAGTCGCAGAAGATGAAGTAACCGACCTGGAGTAGCTATGAGAATATCACAACGTGGTTGTCGTTGCAACGCTTTAAGGTCGTGGCGAACGTTGCTCCCTCCTATGACACATTGAATATGAATCATTTCTTTGTCTTCTTGTTCTTCCTCCTCTTCTCCTTCTTCTTCTGTTTTGCGATGAAAGGTCAAGAGAAGGCTTGCCTCTTTGTGGATCTGTTGAGCGAGCTCTCTGGTTGGGGATAGGATGAGAAGAAGTACGCCTGATTCTTGTCGACACTGTCTTTCCTTCCGCACTTTCTATTTGTTTGAGAGAGAGCCCAAATGAGAGAGAGAGAGAGAAGTAACAAGAGATAGCGAGAGAGAGAGACAGAGAGAGAGAGAGAGAGACAGAGAGTGAGAAAAGAGGAAAAAATCAGCAATTTAGAGATGAAATGTACCTCCAAACAAGGAATCAAAAAGGCCAAAGTTTTGCCGGTTCCGGTTTTGGCTCGGGCGACCACGTCGTGACCGGCCATAACCACGGGCAAAGCGGCCGCTTGGACCGGCGTCATCCGGTCGTAGCCAAAGATTTCATGGAGGGCACGCAAGGTGTTGGGCGCGATTTGCTCTTGGAAGGAGCGAAATGTTGGTGTTGGTTCGCTGTGAGAAGAGGAAGCGGATGAGGAAGAAGCTTCAAAAGAAGGCTGCTGTGATGGCATCCTCCTTCTTCTTTTGTTTTGGGTCCGTTGCTTGTCTTTGGCGGCGGACTTTCTTTTCTTCTTGCCATTCATTTTGTGTTTCTTTTTTCCTTTATGTTTAAAACTGCACAAAAAATGCAATACTTGACCTGACTTTGAGCTTCACAACCAACACAAACGAGCGCACAACGTGAGCTAACTTTCAGAAAGGCAAATTTGCCTTCATTGGACTCGAGGGTTACCCTGTATCTATCACGTGGAGCGGAACGGCGCCACGGTGTCCACCGGGTTGCCGCTTTGGCCGCTGGACGGATTGTGTGCGGGTACAAAATCTCGCATTTCCAATGATGTAAAATTTATTAAAATTCCAGGAATCCATCCCGACATTTAGCGTCACTATGCAACGAATCACCGGCAACCAAGAAAGCGTAAAAGATTTTTTATCATTTAATAAATGAGCAGGGGGGGCCGACAAAAGGAAAGTCAACGTTTGGATCGCACCTTAGCAGAAGGAAGACTTCAAAGCGCTTCTCTCCCTTCACCTTCCCCTCCCCCGCCCCTGCAGCGCCCGGCAGTAACAACAGTGACAACTTACAGCCCAGCAAGACTATATGACGAGGGAAGAACCTTAAAAGTAGCACCAGACCAAAAAATAAATAAATAATAATAATAATAATAAAATATTAAACGCGTCAGATCCCTTTTCTTTATTTTTCAACTTTGTCTCCTTTTTCATTTTTTTTGTTTCTCTTCTCTTCTCTCTTATCAATCACTACGCACGCTTTGTTCATAAAGAATAGCAGCGTTGCAACGGCAAGTCTACCACTGCGAGCACAAAGAGAGCGGTGAGACCTGCAGTCTCGTAGCGACAACACACAGCTTCTCCTTTTGTTTTCTTGCTACTCTTTTTCTCTCTCTCTCGAAGAGTGCTGCGCCCTTACCGCTTATCTCATTTTATTTTTGTTATTTCAGGGAAAAAAAGAAGAGAGAGAGAGAGGCAGAGCGGATACGAGCGAGGATAGGAGACAACCCTGCAAGGAAGAAGAAAAGAGGAAGAAAGGAAGAAAAAAGAAAAATAAAGACGACCTAAAGCTACTATCACACCCACCCCCTTACATCACATCCCACATCGAACCTTTTTTTTTGATTTGAAAAAAAAAACACGATTTTCAGTTGCTACGCAAATTTTTTGATTTGATTTGATTTGATTTGATTTGATTCAATTGATTGATTTGATCTTTATTTTTTTAATTGTTATTATTTGTTTTTATTTTATTGTAAAGAAAAGAGAAGAGAAGAGAAGAAGAGAAGAGAAGGAGAAAAATATTATTGGGTTTTTGTTTCGTTTTTTGCCGCAAGCATATATAGAGATGGAGACCTCTTCGACGACTGGTTTGTGGTCCGAAGAGCTGACGAGGAGAACGGAAGAGCAGCAGCAACAGCGGCAGCAACCGCTTCTACACCCACCTTCTTATCATTATCACAGCCGTGCAAAGGAAGAAGAGGAGGAGGAGGAAGAGGAGGAGCACGGCAGAGCGAATGAAGAAGAAGTAGAGGAGGAGGAAGAAGAACAAAGCTACTACATGCAAGAAGAAGGGGAGGAAGAAATGGAGACCACCACGGAACTGCTGACGCAAACGTTCACCTCCACCCTCTCCATCTCTGGAGAACGGCGCAAGCAGGCAGAGCAAGAACAGGACGAAGAAGAAGCATATATAGAAGACGAAGTGGAAGAGGAAGAAGAGGATAGTTCTGCCTTGGTAATGGAGCTTCAGCAGCTAGAACAGGAACGACAACAAGAAGAACAAGAACAACAACAACAGCGGCAGCAGCAACAACAACAAAGGAGCATCAACAAAACGTTTATGGTGGTGGAAGAACGGAGGAGAGCTGCCTCCTTCAGCTTCTCTGCTGCTCCTCCTCTTGACTTTTTGGATGAGGTCTATATTGCTGGTTCTGCTTCTGCTGCTGTCGCCTCCTCCTCGTCGTCTTCTTTGTCTCAGAGAAGCACTCCGCAAATGCACCCAAAGAAGAACGACGAAGGAGGAGAAGAGGCCATGCCCACGTGGCAAGTGCTTCGTTGCTATCAACAACTGAGAGAGGAGATCAGCCGACTGCAAGCAGAGAAGATGACCTTGGAGAGCGCTGTCGCCCGACAAAAACGTTACGAAGCTACCCTCTCCAACGAGAACAACAGCAAGAACAAAGTTGGAGGAACAGAGTCCTCGCGTAAGAGAAGACTGCAACGAAGTTATGACCTGTTGGACGATGCCGAGAAGCGGCTGTTGGAGATGGAGGCCGCTTTGGTGCAAAGAAGAGTGAGAATGCTGAGATTGGTCAAAGAGTTGAGCAAGAGACGAGCAGCCGAGGGGAGCGAAAACGCAAGTGGAAACGGAGGACGTCGAAGAAGAGAGAGAAACCGTCATGGGCGCAGTCGAAGTGGGAGTAGGTGCTGCCGCAGAGAACCACAAGCACAAGCACAAACACCACCACAAATACAGTTGACCCTACCTCTTCCCACCTCTTCTTCCTCTTCTGATGTTACAAATACTTCCTCTTTTTCGCCTCGGTTTGCTATACAGCAACAAACAATTTTGTCCAACAATACCAACAACAACACCAACCAATCTTTGTCTTCTTCTTTGGAAGAAGAAGACCCTTATTTTTCTATCACTGCCTCATCTTCTCCTTCATCTCCCTTTTCTTCGTCTTCTTGCTTTTCTTCCTTAACCCCTCCTACCAAATCACGACTCGATCTACGACGTGCTTCCATTCACATCCAAGTTCAATCCAAGAACAGAACAGAGACGGAATCAGAGCCTGAAGACCTTATGTCAACAACACCAATCACTCGTGAACGGAGAACTCGGTCACTGGTACAGGAGCCATTGCCTCGAATACTTCCTGTGGAAGTGGCAGATCCTATGGATCCCTTTCCACGCTGCTTTCAGGAAGAAGCGGAAGACCGAAGAGCGGATCTCATCTTACAACGCATCTTACAAGATGTACAAAAAGCTGAAGAAGAGGAAGAAGACGAGGAAGAGGAAGACGAAGAGGACGCGATCGATGAGGACGAAGAGAAAAGTGATGAGGATGTTGACGAAGAAGATGACGATGAGCACGGACGAGAAAGAAACTATATCACTCGAGTGAAGCTTAAGGCACATAATGGAGGCTTTCGCAATGGAAGCAAGAAACAGAAGAACAGAGAGGCCAAAAAACAAGAGCTGGTAGGCTACTCTGATTCTCTTCGCAAAGACCAGCGATGCAACAACTTTTTGCTGTTAGAAGCGGAAGTCTTGCAAGAAATAGGTTTGTTCTTCTTTCTCTGCTGTGTTCTTTCTCTCTTTTACGTGTGTTTCTATCCATATATCTCTTTCTCTGCTTCTCTTTTATGTCAAACAATTTCCTAAACGGTTTTTCTCCTTCTTTCTTTTGCTTCTTCGGCCGCTTCGCAAATCTCATGCTTAACAGCCGACATCCGAGTGAACAGCAACGAACTAGAACTTTTACGAGTGGTGGGGAAGGGAGCATATGGCGAGGTCTTTTTGGCGCGGTGGAAGAACCAAGACGTTGCTGTGAAACGACTTTCGCTACAAGCCAAGGACCCTAAGCTACAAGTGGAACACCGGAAGCAGGTCCTTCGCGCCTTTCGGAGAGAGGTGGCTTGTCTTCGTCGTGCTTCCAATCATCCTAACATAGTTAAAGTTTATGGAGGTAAGCTAATTCTTTATCTCTTATATTTGTGTTCTCTCTCGCACTCTTTTTTCCCTTGCTCGTTCTCCTATCCTTCTTGCTTCTCTCCTTTTCTCTTTCTCACATCCAACACCCAACGCACACAAACAATTGGATTTTAAAGCCTATATAACGGAACAATATTGCGGCATTGTAATGGAGTACATGTCGGGAGGAAGTCTTCACGATGTGCTTCACCTCCACAAGACCGCTTTCTCCCTCCGCCGCTCCCTCCAACTGGCCAAGGACGTTGCGGAGGGCATGCGCTACATCCACAGCCTCAACGTCATCCATCGAGATGTAACCACCCACAACCTCCTCTTCCACCCTCAAGATGCCAATCGGGGCCAGCTCTTTGTTGGAGACTTTGGCATTGCCATCTTCAAGCAAAAGAGAACGGTCATCACCACCTCAGGAAATAAGAAGCGACTGCCGATGAGTCCAGTGGGACACCCGCGCTACCGTGCTCCGGAGATCACGCGCAACGAGCTGTATAGCAAACGAGCGGATGTGTACACGTTTGGCACAGTTCTGTACGAACTCTTTGTTCGGGTAAGCTTTTTTTTCTTTCCCTCATTCCTCTTTGTTCCTTCTCTTAATGTTGTCTTTTTTTTCTTCTCTTCTTTTCTCTTCTTTTCATCGTTCTCTTTCTTTTTTTCTATCTTGCCATTTGTATCTTGTCGTTAACAACAAACAAACAGCAAAAGCCATGGCCAGAGATGAACGACATGGAGGTGGCCCTTCGTGCCTCGAACGGCGGGAGCGCCCCTCCCGTCCCCAGCACCGTCCCTCTTCCTCTTGCTCAACTGATGCTTCGCTGTTGGTCGGACCATCCGAAGGATCGCCCTTCCTTCAAACAGCTTTGTTGCTTCTTGGAGGAAGCGGTCAATCGAACCAACAATAACAACAACAACAACGGAAGCGAGGAGGCGGAAAGCGATGCGATGATCCTGAGCAACATGCAACTGGATCACTTCTTCCCACCGTCGCCTTCTTCTTCGTCTTCGGAGCATGTACAGCAGGATCAGTTCTAGAGAGAAAGAAGCGACTAAAGAAAGAACAAAAAAAAAGAAAAGTTATTTGAAACAAAAAAAAAAAGAAAAATAAATATAGATCTGAGATTCGACATTAATAAGGAATGAAATTTGATTGTTACACGTCATCAGATCACTAAGATGCTGCAGAAGTGCTTTAGTATTTGACGCCATCTAGAGCAGCCATTGTGCAGCCCTGTAATGATTTTTTTTAAATTCCATTTTTTCGTTTTTTTTTTCAAAACAAAAAATAAAAAAAGAAAAAGAAAAATGACGATGACTAGGCAGCAGTTGCTCAATGGCTTCCGGATGGACGGCGAGTACATGACTTGGGCCAAGTCCTACCACGAGACGGAAAGCTTCGCCTTTGCCAACCCTCGCAAAACCATAAAGTGCGATGAATGCGGAAAACCCATCGAACCCTACTCCCTTTATTCTCTCGGTACTCGTCAGGTTTGCTCTCTCTCTCTCTCTCTCTCTCTCTCTCTCTCTCTCTCGCTCTCTCTCTCTCTCTCTGTGTTTTTATGAACAATTTGTATGTGTGCCACAGGTGTATCCGGATGCCCCGATATATGGCAGTTGGACGGATAAAGTGCATTTATTCGATTGTTCCGGCTATTGCGACACTTTCAAGGAGGCGTTCAAGCGCGTGCCACCGCAGGACGTTCCTGGTTGGGGCGACCTCCCTCTCGAGGAGAAGCGCAGGCTACTAGATGAGGCTGGCATTCCTATCACCGAGGAGCTGCTTAATGTTGAGTCTGTTTTCTCTGGTAACGTATTTCTTTCTTTCCTTCTGTTCTCTTTCTTCTTCTCTTCTCGCTTCTCTCTTTCCTCTCCTCCCCTCTCCTTCGTTGTCTAATTCTCTCTCTTCTCTTCTGTTCTCTTCTCTTCATTGTTCTCTTCACTTCTTTCTCCTTGCCAGGAATGACCTGTGTAGTGGTGGGCGAGTTTAGCCAATCCAACGACTCCGTGGTAGCCGAGATAGAGTCCCACGGCGGCAAGGTGCTGACCACCATCACCAAGTCTACCAAGCCGACGCACATCGTGTTGGGCTCCGACGGGGTCACGCAGTACGGCCAAAAGACCGGGCGAGGCTCCAAACGATACAAGGACGCCATGAAGGTTCGACCGAAACCACAAGTCGTGGACCTGGCCTTTATCCAAGCGGCGATTGCCAAAGGCAAAAACATTTTTGAGAAAGAAGAGCAAGAAGAAAAAGAAGAAGAGGAAGAAGAAGAGAGCAAAGCAAAAGGAAGTAAAAAGAGAGGGAAACAAAAGGAAAAAGAGGAAGAGGAAGAGGAAGAAGAAGCAACACAAAAGAAGAAGCAAAAGACGAAGAGCAGAAGCGGAAAGATGTATGACGAGGAAAAACTGAAAAGCATGAAACGAAACGAATTGCAGAAACTCTGCAAGCGGCACAGCCTTCCTGCCAACACCACCAACGCACAGATGGCAGCTGCCTTGGCAGCTCTGTAAAATATGCGCTTCTCTCTCTCTCTCTCTCTCTTCTCATTAGGTCTAAACCAAAAGTTGAACTTGTATTTGTTTAGTGGAGTGTTTTAAAGTCTTCAACACCAAAAAGTTCCTCTGCTTCCTCGTCATCATCTTCTTCATCTTCGTCCAATTCAGCTTCGTCATCGTCTTCTTCTTCCTCGTCATCATCTTCTTCTCCATACTCATTGTCTGCCACAAAGTCGGTAGAAAAGTCATAGAGTCCGCCAACAACAACTTTGTCCTTTCCTTTCTCTGCAATTGTCATTGACTCTCCGTTCTCATCGCCATCCCCTCTCCTCTTAAGTTGTTGCTTCTTTTTCTTCTTCTCTTGCATTCGTTTCCTCAGATCCTGATTCTTTTGCGGGTTGTACAAGTCCTCTTCTTCGTGTAGCTTTTGTTTCCTTCCTGAGGCCTTGCCGTTTCCGTGTTGAAGACTTTCTTCCTCCTCTTCCATTCCTTCTTCTCCTTCTTCCTCCTCTTCCTCTTCCTCTTCTTCTAATGGTGGAATAACAGAAGAAGTAAACGTTCCTCCATTCGCAAACGAAGGGGCCGCAGTTATCATCATACCAGAAGATGTAGCACCTCCTTCCGAAGGCGAAGACAACTTTTCCGTCAAAATAACTCGTTCGTTTTGGAGAATCGAATCCAAGTCCAACTCTTTGCCCCAAGAAGAAACAATCGTCGCTCCCAAATGGACCTCCTCTCTCGACGGTGGTTCTGTGAAGAACGTGATCTTGCCTGCGTTCCAATCCTGAAGCACGATGCGAGCAGCGGCCTCGTAGTCGGGCACTCCCCCCTTGCCTAGCTTGCCTCTCTTGCGGGCCATATGACTGAGAAACTCTCTCCACTCGGAGTAAGCGGGGATCTTATAGAGCTCCATCAGCTGAGGTGCGGCCACGCGACGCAGGAGAGCTTCAACGGGAGAGATGGGATCTTCCAGCTGCTCCACGCGCACGCAGTTACGGAGAACAAGCTCTGCGGAGGTGGCGCTGTCTCCTTCGGCAGAGGCAAAGACTATACCGGGGCAGTCCAACAGCTTTATGTTCTTGTCCAAATGGATTTCCTGTGTGAAGCAAATAAGAATGAGTTAGAAAAGGCAAAGACACGAGAGAGAGAGAGAGAGAGAGAGAGAGAGCGCGCGCTAGAAGTAAGAACGATAAAACAAAGAAATGACAATAAAGAAACAATAATTTACCTGCATGGTGCGGGTGAACCCAGGAGTAGAACCAACACCAGCCACCTTAGACCGCTTCAAACTGTTGATAAGACTGCTCTTTCCGACGTTCGGATAACCAATAATACCCACAGTTATTGCGGTCTTCATGTTGAGACTGCGACAATAGTTCTTCAACAACTGCAACAGATTGTCTGATAAAA
>JAVKOQ010000156.1:0-10000 GCA_031835245.1 Balamuthia mandrillaris | reverse complement strand
TGTTGTTGTTGTTGTTGTTGTTGTTGTTGTTGTTGTTGTTGTTGTTGTTGTTGTTGTTGTTGTTGTTGTTGTTGTTGTTGTTGTTGTTGTTGTTGTTGTTGTTGTTGTTGTTGTTGTTGTTGTTGTTGTTCTTGTTGTTGTTGTTGTTCTTGTTCTTGTTCTTGTTCTTGTGCTTGTTCTTCTTGTTCTTCCTCCTCCTCTTCTTCTTCTTCTTAACACGAAAACCATTTTTTCAAAGCGATTTTATAGGTGAATTGGAGACAAAGTTCAGGATGCTCGCCGAGCCAGGCTTCGAGGCACCTCTCATCAATCCCAAAAAAGCAAAGGTCTCTTATCTTATTCGCTTGTATTTGTTATTTTTGGTAGTTGCCTCTCGTTTCTTTTGTTTTAACACTATTACAAAGGCTTTCAGAATAAAAGGCAAATACAAGAACTCGGGTGTTCTCAAAGTGAACGAAGCAGAGTTCTTGTATGATCCAATCTCACATGACCCACCAATGGCCTTCAAACTTCAGTTTCGAGGGGAGGAGCTCGATCACGCTTCTGCCTATTTGGAGGTTCACTTTTGTGGCGTTGTCATCTTCACCACCGAGGTTGTCAAGTCTTCGCATAGTCCTACTTGGGAACCCTTTTTGATTGACATGGATGAGGTATTCTCTCTCTCTCTCTCTCTCTCTCTCTCTCTCTCTCGAGTTTTTTCACCTTTCTTTTTTTCTCGTTCTCATCTCTCATTCTCACTCTTTTTTTATTCTTTGCTTTCCGTTTCCTCTCTCACTCTCTCTGTCTCTATCTCTTTCTCTCTCTCTCTCTCTCGCTCTCTACTTTCTCTGCTTACTCTCTTTCAACAATCAGATGTCGATGCTCTCTTCCTCTTGCCCTTACGACTACAATTGGCGGAGAACCCAAATACAATCTGGCATACAACATAGTCATCGCCCATGGCTGAGCCAACAACTTCAGTTCAAAGTCTTCAGCTCCAGCGGTAGTGCCAATCCTACCTTCGTAGGAGCCTCCAGGATGATTACTCTCAAAGAGTTTTTCACCTGCACTCATCCTCGGTTCTTGTTGATCAATGAAAGCAAGAAAGCAAGGTACCTTCCTTTATATTCTTTTCATTTCTCTTATATTTTCTTTGCCATAATCACCCAAAATAATAAAAAAATAATAAAATGCAGAACGGTACCATTTGTTAACGAATTCGCGAGAGACTTTGTAGGTAAGTCTGTGCACGTGCCGTACAACAACTCTGGTGTGTTGGTGATGGAGTCAGTAAGAGCCATTCCTGAAGATCTGGAACCGAAATATCCTCCACCAGCTTTTCGCGTTACCTTTCATGCCTCTGCTTTGGACCGAAAGGACATCACTGGAAGTTCCGGTACAAGACCTATTTGCTCTCTTTTCTTTTCTTTTTTTTCCTTCGTCTCGTTTTCTCTCGCGTCTCTTCCCGCTCTTTACTTTTTCATTTCACGTCACTCAGCTTATTGTTGTTCCCATTAAACGCAGACCCATTCTTCATGGTTAAGGATGCAGCCGGAAAGCTGATTTACAAGTCAGAGTACTATCGGAGAACCCTGAAGCCTAAATGGGAGCCATTCCTTTTGAATGTTAGCGATTGCGGTTTCAGGGGCATCTATGCTCCTCTCACCGTTGAAGTTTGGGATCATGACAAAAATGGTTTGCTTTGCTCTCTTTATTTCATTATCTTCGTTTTGCATGTCCTCTCTTGGTCGAAAAATTTATTTCTCAACCGTTTCTGTAGGACGGCACGACCTGATAGGAACAGTAGCCTTGCGGGTGAAAGACCTAAATTGTGGCATCAACAGAACTTTTTACCTGTTGAACTCAGAAAAACAAGCCAATGCGTCCGTATCTCTCTCTCTCTCTCTCTCTCTCTCTCTCTCTCTCTCTCCCCCCTCCTTCCTCCCTCCGACAATAGTTTGAACATCAACTCAAAGTTCTTTTTGTTTAAAATCATTTGTTTGATGCTTGTAGAGTGGTACATTACAGCCATTCTGGAAAGTTAAAGTTGATAGAGTGCAAAGCATGCACTACTCACAAGAAAAGAAAATACGAGAGTTTCACTCTCATCCTCAAGGCAAAGAACTTAGATAAAAAATCTAAAATGGGATTCGGCAAGTCAGGTTATTACTCTCTCTCTCTCTCTCTCTCTCTCTCTCACTCTCTCTCTCTCACTCTCTCTCTCTCTCTCTCTCTCTCTCTCTCTCTCTCTCTTGTTCCCTTGCTTTCCCCTCTCTAACAACTTGCTCCCTTTGACTCACCCGTCATCTTTTTATCCGTGATTACAGACCCCTATTTGAAGTTTATGGTGAATGGACGAATGGTGTACAAGACAGAATATGTGATCAAAGACAGCAATCCATTGTGGAAAGAGTTTGTGTTGGTTACGGCGGACTGTGGAGGAATGGACGGTCCGATTGTGGTAGAGGCCTGGGATTGGAATCGTACCAGTGCTCACAGTATGTTTCTTTCTTCCTTCTTTCTTCTGCCTTCGTGCCTTCTGCCTCTTCCTTTATCTTGTGCTTCTTTATCTTCTCATTGTTTTTCATTTTACAACAGAATTCATTGGTAGCTTCAAGACCTGTCTGAGAGAGTTGAGCGAGTACAAGAAGAATCCTGACTTTGCTCTTATAAACCAGGATAAGGAAGCCAGGTAAGTGTTACTCTCATATTTTTGCTCACTTTTTTAACTCACATATTACTATTGAACATATTTAGCAAAACTATATACTATGGCAACTCTGGAATGGTTACTGTGTTAGAGGTACACCTAACAAACCAACCATGAAAAATAACCTTCCCTCTAACTGCCATTTTTCTTTGCAATCTTCGTTAGTGCTATCCAAACTTGACACCAGAACAACAAGACGAGGACCTCGCTGAACAAATGGAAGAGCAGTTGCGCATGGGAGCTGGCGCCTCCTCTTCCACAACAACCACAACGTCAACCACCACCACCACCACCACTACCACAGCAACAACACCAACGACCCCGTTCGTTCCAGCTGCTGTGGCTCGACAACAATCCTGGCAAAGCACTCCTTCCACAGCAGACCATCAACAACAGCCACAAACAAACCATGGATCTTACATCCAACAACAACAGCAGCAGCAACAACCTTTTGTGCCTCAGCCTTATCCTTCCTCGGGGCCACCAAGCAGTAACGGTGGTGACGGTGGCAGCAGCAGTGACACCGCCTATCTTCCTCCTCCCCAGCAGCAGTATGCTTATCCTCCTCAGCAACAATATCAATATTATCCTCCGCATCCACCCTCTTCCCAAGATGGCTCCACACCCCCGTACTGGCCCCCTCCTCCACAACAACAAGGAGGAGACCAAGGAAGCAGCAGCGCCGCTTGGCAACAACAACCACCTCCTCAATGGATGCCACAGCCCTATTACTATGGCTACCCTCCGCCTCAGCAGCAACCCCCAGGATCTTCCTCTGGTGTTGCTGCTGCTTCTTCTGATGATAGCGGTGTTGTTTGCCAACTGTGCGGCCAAACAGGGCATGTGGCAAGAGCTTGTCCTACCATTGGGAGCGGGGGTGGTGGCTATCCGCCTCCTCCTCCTCAAGGATACATGCCTCCTCCTATGTATTATCCCCCTCCTGCCGGCTATGGCAGCGGTTTCGGCGGTCCAGCTGGTGGCTATCCTCCTCCTGCTGGTAGCTCTGGTCCTCCTTCCTCTTCGTCTTCGCAGCAGTGAAAGAACGTCAAAAAAACAAAGCAAAACGATATCCAACTTTCTTCTTTGTCCCTTTTCTCCTTGTTTTCTCTCTTCTTTCTATCTCCTTTCTTCTCTGCTTCTCTCTCTCTCTCTCTCTCTCTCTCTCTGCTCTCTCCTCTGCTTCTCTCTGCTCGAACGAACAGGAAGAACCAACGGGGGTGTATAAGGATGCAGAGGACGAAAGAAGAGAAGGCCAGGCGGGCACCCCTGCCGATGCGATATGAGGACCACAGGAACCTGCTGGACAGACCCACGCACCTGAGCGGCACCAAGCTCGTAGGGGACGACCTCACCGACACTTTGATGGAGGAGGAAGAGAGAGAAGAACAACAACAACTTCCCCAACATGCCCTTCTTTCTGGTTTGTTTTTGTTTCAAGTCTCTCTCTCTCTCTCTCTCTCTCTCTCTCTCTCTCGCTCTCTCGCGCTCGTTTTCTTGGGTTTTTATTTTTGGGTGGGTAGATCGAAAGACGGATCTTCCAGACACGGGTTTGGGGAGCGGCCATCACAAGTACCACAACATCGCCACCGACATTGATCAGTACGAGGAGCATCCCTATCAAGACTCCAACAAGGCTCAGCTCGAGGTAGGTCCTCCCCCAGCAAAATATTACTGATGGATCCTCTAAAACTTTATTGTTGTTGTGGAACGATGAACAAGACGGTTCATGATGCCAGGACGGGTGCTCCCCGCCTCATGCGAAAGCCGCTCAACGCGGGGCCTCCTCCACAGCAGCAGCAGCAGCAGCAGCAGCAGCAGCAGCAGCAGCAGCAGCAGCAGCAGGAAGCGCTTCGAGGAGGGCAGGCCGGCAGAACGGAGAAGAGGCGCTGATATTTCATGTCGTCCCGAAAATTGTTCCGTGTCGTCCTGAATAACCAAGCATATGTCATTAAGGCGATCTTGATCTACAGATTCCAAGAAATTTTTTCCGTAAAAATTTTCGAACCCAAAAAAAAAAGAAAGAAAAAGAATGGAGGACGTGCTGGCGCGGTGGAGAGAGGAGGCGGAAGAGGAAGAGGAGGAGGAGGAGGACGAAGAAGAAGAGGAGGTTGCAGAGGGAATGAAAATGATAGGCGACAGCGATGCAAACATACATATCGCGCACTTGGACGGCACGGAACATACACTACTACAACAACAACAGCAACAATATTACATGGAAGAGGAAGAGGATGACTATGGTGAAGAGGATGAAGAGGATGAAGATGAATATGAAGAATGCGGTGACGAAGAAGAGGGCAACAACGACACTGAAGATTATTTGCCAGACGCGGAAGAAGCATGGCTGCTGAAAAAATTGGTCTGGAGCGGCGCTCTCACGGATGACATGGAGGAGTGCAGCTACCAAAAGAGGGGTCGTTGGAATTGGTCCTGGCGAGCCCTTAAGCGTTGCAGCCATCGTCATTGTTACTCTGATGGGCAGCTTTTCAACAAGGGAGATAAAAAAAGGAGGGAGCACGCCAAGCGTGGGGTGCTGTCGTCGACCCTGCTCACGTTGGACCTCCGGCAGAACGGCCTGGAGGGCCTTCCCTATGAGTTCGGTGGGTTGAGAGCGCTTCGCCGCTTGGACCTGCGGGATAATTACCTGCCTCACGTTACGGGGCGTGTCCTGGGCTCGCTCGCGAGCCTGCAGGTGCTAAAGTTGGATAGGAATTGTTTGCGAACGTTGCCCATGCAACTGGGGCGGTTGTCCTCCCTGCGAGTGCTTTCCGTCAGCCAAAACGGGCTGAAGGAGTTGCCCTCGATTCGTAGAGGCTCCTTGGACAGCCTTCGCACGCTGCGGCTCGATAGGAACAAGCTGAAAGCGCTGGCTCCTGGCTTCTTAGCGAGACTGCCGGCCTTGGCCACCCTTGAGCTTTGGAACAATAACTTGAGCCATCTGCCGCCCGAGGTGGGCCTGCTCTCAAGCCTTTGCACGTTGGATCTCTGTTTCAACCGACTGGAGAGGCTGCCACCGGAGATTGGTCGCTTGGAATCCCTTTGCAATTTGATCCTCTCTGGCAACAACCTAAAGCAGCTTCCTCCCGAGTTGGGCTCTCTCACTAGCCTTCGCACGCTCGTTTTGGATGGCAACAGGTTGAAGACGATCCCTGCCGAGTTGGGCAATCTCTCCGCATTGGAGATTCTGATTTTAAGTAACAATGGGCTGCGACGGGTGCCTCCCCACTTAGGAATGTTGTCACGATTGCATACCCTCATCCTTCGTTTCAATCGGTTGAAGAGCATCCCCACCGAGCTCAGTCTGTTGACCTCGCTGCATTCTCTCAGTCTAAGTGGAAACGAGCTGCTACGAGTACCGCCTCAGCTGGGCAATCTGTTCAAATTACAGCGGCTTACGCTTAGAAAGAACAGACTCTCAGCAATATCTCCTCGCATATTTTCTTTGAATGTATCCCTTGACCTCAGCTTGAATCCGATGCTCTTCGTGCCGCCTGAGCGACACTCGTATCTCCGACAACAGCAACGATATATTGGATTTTTCCTTCCACAACAAAACGAAGCAAATGAAGCGGAAGAAGGGAGCGAAGAGGAAGAAGAAGAGGAGGAAGAAGAAGAACAAGAAGAAGAACAAGAAGAACAAGCAGAAGAGGAGGAGGAAGAAGAGCAGGAAAAGGAAGAAGAGCAGGAAGAAGAGCGTCAACAACAGGTGGGAGCAGAACAAGAAACACACAATAATCATACAGAACGAACGTATGAAAATACAAACGAAAGTGAAAAAGAGAAGAGTAACAAACGCAGAAAGTTGGCGCAAGAAGGAGTAGAAAGAGGAAAGAAGAAACGGAAGGCCAAAGACGTAACACGGTTGGTGGATTTGTGCGGAGAGGTAGTGGTGCGAAAGAACTTATTGCATCTTCCGTTATTACCATCTCTCCCCTTTCCACCTTTCCATCTCAACCACGCCAAAGAACCACGAGAAAACAAGAACGCAAAAGAAAGACGACGCAAATGGAGAAAAGGCAAAAGAGAAGCAGATATTGAAGATTGTGAAACAAATATCATGGTGGTCCCTTTGGACTTGGCGGAATGGCTGAGAGACTCACGAATGCTATGCGACGTTTGCGGTGAACATTTCCTCACCACTTTGCCGTTTCACAAAGAGAAAGGAAGGATCGTCACGCGACTCTACCACGACCCAACAGAACAATTGAACTGGGAGTTGATTTGTTGCAGCCCGGCGTGCTATCGCGCTCCTCTTCGGTTCTTTTCGCCTCTCCAAACAGAACAACAAACTGAATAAAAAAAAATAACACTGAGATGTAAAAGTTAAAAACAAAAGTAACAGTATTTGTTAGCTGTTGTTATTGTTGTTGTCCTTGCTGTTGAGGCAGTGTTTGTTGAGCATATCCAGGATTTCAGGGTGTTGCTTTGCGGCTGTTTGAACCATTGAGGAGGAAGTGTAGGCGCCTCCATCGAGCAACAACTTGACAATCTCTTTGTGCCCTTGATAACTACAATATGCATTTCCAAGCGTAAGTCAACAAGGAGGGGGAGAGGAGAAACAGGGGAGAAAGGCAGAGAACAAACCATGCGATATAAAGAGGGGTGGTAAGATCAACGGTACGCGGAAGGTTTACTTTAGCTCCATACTCCAACAAGACCTTAACAACTCCTGGGTGATTGTTGTGGCTGTTTTTCAAGAATAAACCAGTCATCAGAATTGGAAGAACGAAATAAAACAAAGGGAAAAAGACCAACCAAGCCATGTATAGAGATGTAGCTCCATCACTGGGACGAATCTCGTCTATTTTAGCGCCAGCATCCAACAACATCTTCACGACAACGTCGTGTCCTTTACAGGCTGCGATGAAGAGAGGGCCGATGTGGTCTTCCGTTCTGACAAAGTTGGGATCCGCTCCGGCCTCCAACAACAGCTCCACCACTTTGTTGTAGCCGTTGCAACTCGCCATGAACAGCGGTGAGGCGCCATCTGAGCAACGAGGAATGTCGACAGTGGCTTTGTGGCGAAGAAGCACAGCCAACGCCTCCACGCTTCCAGCACAGCTGGCAATATATAATGGAGTGATGCCATCCGTCGATCGTTTTAGGTCTAATGAAGCGCCTGCTTTCAGCAGCACTTCTGCTACTTCTACTCTGTTATTACAACTGAACAGAAAGAGAGTATATTTAAAAAAAAGTGTTGTTAATACCAAACAAGAAATTTATAGAGAAGAAAAGAGCATGAAGAGAATAGACAAACCTTGCCATGAAGAGCGCAGAAGCTCCATCTTCAGGACGTATAGCGTCCACGTCAGCGCCGTATTGTAAAAGTAATTCAACAACGGTGGCGTTTCCTTTGCATGCCGCCACAAACATCGGCGTAATCTTATCATGCGTTCTCTTGATGTCAACTTCCGCGCCTTTCTATTGATTTGAAAAAAAAAAACGAGACGGAGAAACAAAGTGAGAAGAGAGACAGAGGACAGAGAGAGGGAGAGGGGGAGAGAGGGAGGGAGAATACTTCTAAGAGAAGCTTTACAACATCGAAGTGATTGTTGCAAGCCGCAATGAAGAGTGGGGTGGCCCCGTCTTCAAATCTTTGCACGTTTATATTGGCACCATGCTGCAACAAAAGGCCCACCATTTCTGCGTGATTGTTGCAGCTGGACATGAACAGTGGTGTGGCGCCATCGCTCGGTCGTTTGAGATCCGGATTGGCTCCAGCTTCTAACAACATTCTTGCAGACGCAGTATGACCCTCGCAACTGATGTTTATGTGAATTCGGAAAATATAAGAGACAAGAAGAAGAAGAAGAAGAAGAAGAAGAAGAAGAAGAACAAGAAAAACAAGAAGAAGAAGAAGAAGAAGAAGAAGAAGAAGAAGAAGAAGAAGAAGAAGAAGAACAAGAAGAAGAAGAAGAAGAAGAAGAAGAAGAAGAAGAAGAAGAAGAAGAAGAACAAGAACAAGAACAAGAACAAGAACAAGAACAACAACAAGAACAAGAACAACAACAAGAACAAGAACAACAACAAGAACAAGAACAAGAACAAGAACAAGAACAAGAACAAGAACAAGAACAACAACAAGAACAAGAACAACAACAAGAACAAGAACAAGAACAAGAACAAGAACAAGAACAACAACAACAACAAGAACAACAACAAGAACAACAACAACAACAACAACAACAACAACAAGAAAAAGAAAGCACAAGAACAAGAAGAATAATAAATACCAAGCAATGAAAAGAGGTGTAATGCCATCTTTAGTTCGTTGAAGGTTGTGGTCTGCACCAGCTGCCAATAATAACTTAACGACCTCGCAATGGTTACCATATCTGTTGAATGAGCAATTCGGGTTGGAAATTGTATTCGTAAAAAGGATAGAGGAAACGAGAAAGCATAGAAGGTATATCATACGCTGCCATAAACAAAGGAGTGGCTCCATCCACGCTTCTAGGAATGTCAACGCTGGCACCAGCCTGCAATAAGGCATTCACCACTTTGGAATGGCCTTTATAGCAGGCCAATATAAGGGGCAGGCTGCCATCGACGCGATAGGGCTCGTTGGCTTTGGAGCGGTCCTCGCGCAGGTAGCGTTTTACCACTTGCACGTGCCCGTTGGAGAGAGCCCATTGCCATCTGAGCTTGTCGTCCTTGTTGCTCTCCATCTCGTTCAAAAAGTTCTGTGAAGCCCACCACAAAGAGAAACAGTGGTGAGTGGCGTTTGAAAGAAGAAGAAGAAGAAAAAGAACAAGAAGAAGAAGAAGAAGAAGAAGAAGAAGAAGAAGAAGAAGAAGAAGAAGAAGAAGAAGAAGAAGAAGAAGAAGAAGAAGAAGAAGAAGAAGAAGAAGAAGAAGAAGAAGAAGAAGAAGAACAAGAACAAGAAGAAGAAGAACAAGAACAAGAACAAGAAGAACAACAACAAGAAGAAGAACAAGAGCAAGAACCAGGACAATTAACACAGATAAACATGAACCTTGTAGGAAAGGAACCAGGAGGTGGTTCCGCTCTGTCTGGGTCCTCCCAACCAGCGCTTGTGCAAGAGGTACCACAGGTGCCCCTCCTGGTCACAACAGGCGTTCCAGCGACGGCACACCAGCAGGGCGCCCCACAAACTCCGTTTGTCCTCCAGAAATTGGAGGATGTGCTGCAAGATCTCATCGGGCAAGAGGGCGGTCAGGCTGTGGCGTTCGCCTAGAACCTCCTCTCCTCCTTCTGCGCTTGCTGCCGGTTGCGGCTGTTGTTGCGAAGCAGGCGCGCACGTCTCCATGGCGGGTGTCGACGAACAAAAAGTGTTTTCTTCTTTCTTTT